>RJWJ010012092.1:0-42820 GCA_004363605.1 Indri indri
AGTGAAATATAAGAAATTTAATTGTAAGTTGGTAAAGAAAATTTTGCATGTCTGATTATAATTATTTTTCCTTTTTTTCTTTAGTATTTGGTTGAAATAATAATATTTCCGTATGATACATTAAGGATTTAGATCTCTGTGGTATAACAGCCATATTATTTTTATCTATAAACCTTTATTTTATACATCCTTTTTATAAATTCTTATTCTACTATAGCCCACATGCAGTGAGAATAAGATTGTTAAAAACCCCTAACTGCTGTGGGAGAAGGGAGAGAAACTTTTACAAAATCTTTAGAATAAGAGGACTTTTCTTATAATACTTGATTTAGAAGCCCTTTTCTTTACACTAGGTATCAGGATGTTTTTAAAACACTGTCTCATCAGAAAAAAATATGGTACGGACTATCCAGATTAGACAGAATCATCATGGGAAACAGATGAAACTGAAATTGAGCAAAGAGGAAGGCAAACATCTTGAAAATATATTGTTGGCCCTAAAATATAAACCTTGAGCAGTTCAGATAGAGAACAACAATTCTTTCGTTTTGCATAAAAGCTCAGTAGCAAGAAGGCAACCATCAAAAGTGGGGAAAAATGCAACGGAGGAGAAAATAAGGACAAGAACAAGAGTCAGGATGACAAAAGAAAACAGCTTGGACAGAACCTAAATATTGATATTCCCCACAACAACACTTCAACACTTAGTTAAGTATTTCAAAAATGACGTTCCTGACATTCTAAAATAACCTGCTTGCTTTCTAGCTTTCTGTGAAGGTCTGCAATAAAGATCGGCTAGAATGAAGTATCATGAGAGTAGAAATTATACTATTCTTTTTTTAGCATTGACTACTCCAAGCAGAGTGTCTGGCATGTAGTATGTACTCAAGTATATATATATATATATGGAGCAAATGCACAAACACTTGAATAAATGGATGGATTTAAAAACACACATCCAGCAAGTATTGGAAAGAAAAGCATCTTTCTTCATCTCAACTAAGCAATATTCCAATTCCACAAATGTGCCAACTCTAACAGTAGGACACTGTTATAGATGTTCTGTGAAATTATTATTTTATTATCTAAGATTTCATAAACAAGCATTTCTGTCCCCTCTATCAGAAAAGAGACATACATATGAATTACATTGTTAATTTTAATACGTTAGTTAACAAAAATCAGATGGTATTTATTTAGTAAAAAATGAAATGGTATGCTCCAAGAATAAGAGGGTTCAATGCAACCTTTATTGCTCTTGAGTCAAAGTATCTGGGTTCATATCCAAGCTCTGCCAATTAATTTAAAGGGTGCTGTTTTGGTACTAATAAATCATTCTAAGCCTCAAATTCTTCATCTCTAAAATGGGAATGCAAATAGGAACTATCCAAGAGAGTTCCTGTGAAGAATAAGTATGATAATATTGGTAAAGCAATTAAATATGACACATATGTATGTGTATATCAGGAATATAAATATTAATACATAATATTGTTGCTAATTTTACATGTTCATATCTAAGAGTTGATTAAGGAATAACTAATTGGCTTTTAAGAATTCTAAATTCATAGACATTTTCATGCATGCTGTTTAAGAGGTAAAAGGCCTTTGAAAAATAGTGATTGATAACTAAGTTAGATGGATTTTTTTCTATTTTCCTAACCTCTACATTTGTAACTGTTAAAATAATGTACTTTTTCCAATGTATAACCTGAGAGATAATGGATAACATTTAAAAGTATGAATATGGTTTGCAGATCATGTTATAAATCTGCTTAAAATTCAGTCATGATAATGAAGAATTTATTTTACAAATCCTGGGCCTCAACAGATCAATCAAAAAGAATACTTTCTGAATGAAAATCGTGAAAACAAATTTTAATGTAATGAACACGAAAGAATAAAACTGTAGGTTGATTACAACATTTTCAGTTTTAAATGGGTAAAACGTTATCATTTCCAAAAAGTTTTATTTAATTTTTTGAAGAAATTTATTCTCTGAAATGGCAAAATTTCTCACATTTGTTGATTCATCTGAAGATACTCTTTTGCTCACAAAATGTCCAGTTATCTTAGGTCTGTAATCAGTAAGTCTTCATGCTACCCACTTCACACTAAGTGTTGTAAATTATCTGTTTTCTTGTTTATCCTAAATTTCTATTTCAAATTCAAGTACCTAATACGATAATTAGTCACTTAGGTAACATATACTTATTGTAGTTGTGGGCTTTATATAGAGTCAATATCCTTAACTTTGTATTGCTAATGGGAAATTCTTAGTAGTTGCATGATAAGTGATACATTTAGGTATATTAAAATTTGTTCTTCTTCAAACCTCATTTGATAAATTCATTCATAATCGAACACGTTATTCCCTATGGAGGCACTAAACTATATTGACTATTTACAAGGGCACCAAAGTTAGATTACATGGGTTTAAATCCTCTATAACTTGGTATGCCCATGCCTCAGGTTCTGCACCTGTAAAATGGGAATAATAATAAAATAGAACTCATAAATTTGTCATGAGGATTAAATGTGTTAATGTTACAAAGTACTTAGAACAACAGCAGGCTTACCATTAGCAATTAATACAAACTATTATTGTTAGTAGATACTATTTATATATTAGATACTAGCAATTCAAAGATATTAATAAGAATAATAATGAAAATGACAAAATATCACTACTATCATAATAATCACCCTGTATAATGAAAAATTTTCTCATTTATCTAGATAAAAATATGAAATATAGGCCTATGATGTAAGTACTATTAATTTATCTATTTTAGGGATGACAAATTTGAGATCTGAAGGTGTTAAGCAACTTACCCAAAATTGTCACTTCATATATACTGGGGTCAAAAATGGAATCCAGTCATTGCAAATCTACAGGCTATGCCCTTAGCCACCTTCTTATACCGCCTTCCCCTATGGCCCATACCTTTGACAAGTTCACGGTTTAGATTAGAGAAGGGGAGGCTAAATAAGAGATGACAATAGAAAGTAAAAAAGGCACACAAGTTTATGTTTTAAAGGCATATGAAAGAGGATCACTGTAAGCTGGGTCTTGTAGGATGCATAGACATTCCCCAGATGGATAAGACAGACATTTTTATGCCAGGAATGGGAGACACACTGTGGAAAGCATATGCAATATATTGGATGCCAGAGTAAAGGCCCAAAATCATGTACAAAGAGCATGGCAATAAAGTGCCAGAGGTGGCTAGGAAAACTATATGGGGCCATGGCACAAATGACTTTGTGATCCATGCAAAAACATAGGCTTATATATTATTATGGTACATTAGGAAAACCTCATAATCCTAGCGTAAGAAATGAAAAAAATCATATATGCTTTTTTTCTTTTGTTTAGCAAATTAACATTTTCTATTATTACTTAATTGGCAACACAGTGGGTGGCATAGGCTGGGATAAAAGTAAGACTAAGGCAATCATTCAAATAAGTGACTAAAATACTTGCAGTACAGTTGTGGGGAAAAGAATAGGCTATAGAGTAATTTAGGCCACAAAAGTAGCAAACGTTTTTATAACAATACACATAGTGAGAGATTGAGAGAAGTCTTTGATCACTCTGAGGTTTCTAGTGCTCAGTTCTTTATAGTTTTCCACGTTTAGATGATACTGTTATTTATTTATTTGCATAATAGATGCAATCTAAAATAAGTATGGTTTGGAAAAGATGATGAATTAGATTTCGAGCATTTGGATTCTTACAATCTTAGAGAATGTAAACATGGAATCACTGAGCACATAGCAGGAAACAAGCTTTGAAGCCCAGAGAAAATAAAATCAAAAAGATGGATGTTTTGAAATAAATTATCCTTTATGTACACACATAGAGAACTCTAATAATTGGGGTTACTAAAAAAATACTGTCATCCTCTATTTAGCAAACAGTACTAAATTATCCTTCCTGCATAACTTTTTTTCCTACCATAATAGATCATTTTAATTGAGTAACAGATGACAATGTTGAATCTCATCTGAACCTGATAAGGGAAAGCAATGATGGTTGAGAAATTCCATCACCCTCTGTGTTTCAAAAAAAAAACAGCTCATAGCAAACAACCATACTGCCTTCCCATATTATGTGAATTAACCTCCTCCACCCTTCAAATAAGCTTTCTTGTCCGTCATTCCTCATGATTCATGTAAGACTTGTTTGTGACACCCTTAGCTGCATTACTACAATCCATTCGTCCCTCCTTTTCTTTCAAATGATACTCAAAAATGAGAGTTCTCCCTATTGTAACATCCTAAACAAAAGCATCTCCTTAACTGATTCTTTTTACCATCTACATAGAATAAAATCAACAGCGATTAATTTTCATGGAAAGGGATACATCTTAATTCATGTCTCAGTTCAGCCATTTATTAGCCATGTAATTCTCAGAAGTATTCCCCAGTGTCCTTACCTGTAAAATGAAGTTTTATTGAGCCTCACATTTTAATGGTTTATTAGGTCATTAAATACGAAAAGTCTGATTTGAATCAAAAGTTTAGTTTATCATATCTCAAACAAGAAGCAGTACAATTAATCATAGTATATGCCTAAACTATTGACACAATTTTGCCATCTTAACGGCAGCTTGTTTATTCCAACAGCGAAGCAGCCTGGAGAGTGAGTGGTGATGAAATCGCAAAATGCATTGAAGATTGAATATTTTCCCTTGCAAGAGGTGTTCTAAAGCCTGGAAGAAGTGGCAATCAGTTGGTGGAAGATCTAGTGAATATCGTGGGTGACAGAGAGTTTCCAAGTCCAGCCTCTGTAGTTTGAGCAGCGTTGTTTGTGCAACATGTGGTCAAGCATTGTCTTGCAAGAGGATTGGCCTGTCTCTATTAACCAATCTCAGCTGCTTAATCACAAGCATCTTCGTTATTTAATCCAATTGGTTGCACTGGACTTCTGCAGTAATCACTTGACCAGGTTTTGTGAAACTCTAGTGGATAATACCAGTGCTGGACCACCAAACAGAAACCATTAGGTTTTTTTGATGAATATTTGGTTTTGGACTGTGTTTTGGCATTTCATCTTTATCCAACCATTGTGCCAAATGCTTGCGACTATCAAAAAGAATCCATTTTTTAACCACACATAACAATACGCTGTAGAAATTGTTCACGTTTATGTCGTGACAGCAAAGAAAGGCAAGCTTCAAGACTATTTTTCTTCTGATGCTTATTAATTCATGCAGTACCACCTACACAGCTTCTTTGTCTTGCCCATTTGTTTCAAATGGTCCAATATTGTTGGAATAGTAACATCAAACTTTGCTGCTAACTCACACTTAGGTTGAGATGGATTTGCTTCCACTGTAGCTTTCCGCTCATCATCATCCACCTTGGTGTCAGGTCTCCCACGTGGCTCATTTTCAAGATTAAAATTACCAGAATGGAACTTCTCAAATCATCTATGTATTATGCATTCATTAGCCACATCCTTGGCAAACAGTTCACTGATATTTTGAGCTATCTGTGCTGCATTGGTTCCAGGACGGAACTCATATTAGAAAATAACACAAATTTTTGACTTATCCATGGTTTCACAAAAATTGGTCTAAAATAAAATTTGATAGATAATAACAAGCCAAAATATGCATTTGAAAGAATGAGGATGTACCTTCACAATAAACATAAAACAAAAAGTGTCAAAGTGAAATGTCAGAGCTATCAACTGTCTAACTTACTACTTAAGGAAAACAGACATTTCATATTTATTAATAATTACCTAATATTTATCTTGAGATTTTTAATCTAATCATTTATAGGAGAGAACATGTCTGAATCCACACCCATCCCCCCAAAATGAGGAGCCTATCATGAACAAATTCCAAGGTAGTTTCCAGGGGACAATAAGATTGAGAAAAGTATTCCATCCCCATAGCCTGAATTGCCAATGTTTGAAATCTGGATTTAATCCTTGGCTTCCTCCTTTCTCTCATCACCCATTTTAAATAAGATACCATGTCATGTTATTCCTTTTTTTTTTTTTTCAGACCTAATGCAACAATCTTAGCACAGATCTTATAATTCCTGGTTTACCAAAATAGGCTTCTAACCGCTGTTCTTGCTGGAAAACTTCTCCTCATACTTATCTATCTTCACATTCTTTCAAAAGATAATTTTAATAAAAGAGCAATATGAATTTTTAGCTAGTCTGCCACAGGTTTTTATGCTTTCAGTTAACTTTCAGGAAAGAGTTGACTATCCTTAACATAGCATCAAGCTTCTCCGTATTCTGGCCAATGTTAACATTTTTAGTTTCATTTTTTACTATTTCCCCACCCATGATCTGCAACATCTAATCTAGTACATCTTATATATTACAGTGTAAATAAACTACTCCTGGGTGTCCAAATAAAAACTCTTATGACTCAACAATTTTATAAAGGGAGAAAAATATTTTTTCTTTCTAGTATTCAACTGGCTAACTCTTACTAGTTTTGAAGATTTTCCATGAATACCTTTCTCCTCTTCATTTAATACACTTATCAAATTGCATTGTTATCTTTTCTGTGTCTCTTAGTAAACCAAATGTACAGAAAGTAGAACTTTTGTTTTCTTTGTATTAAAGTCCATAATGCTTAGACCAGGGCTTGTCACATAGTAGGTATACTCTGTACGAAGAAAGCAGTGCTGATTTAAAATAAAGGGTTAAACAGAACAAAACCTGATCTACTGCTCATTTATCAACAAGTGAATTATCAAGTTAAAATTGTGTCTGAACATGATGTTGAGAAAATACCATCAAAATCCTTTATTAAACATTTGAATATTATTATTTAAGGAAACTTTCAAATATTTGCTTGCAGTTTTTAGCCTCCATATTGAACCTGTATTACTTTTGACATAACTTATGTAAACACAATTACATTCTCTGTCTGCACTATATCATATAAAAACTACCAAATGGATTTTCGCCAAATTCGGAGACTGTATTTGGTATCATTCAACTTAAACTGAATGTTGAATAAATTATACAAAATTGAATTTTTGAATACATGAGTAGAAATACACCTTTGTTTCATGATGATTTATGATTGTCCTGAGAAATAGGGCAGCTATTTATTCAACCCATGTTCAATAACTGTCTACTCTGTGAGGTCATAGAGGGTCTTAGCAGGCTTCTGGAGCCAGAGTCTTCCAGAGCTTTTAGATAAAAACCCAATTATTTCATTAAGCAGCGGAGTGACCTCTGCAATTTATTTGACTTCTTTTTCCATGTAATTCTTCATTTTTAAAATAAGAATAATACTTGTATTCAGTTTATATGTCTATTGTTTGGAGTAAATAAAATAACACATGTATAGTGCAGAACAAACACCTGTGACATATTTATTGTTGTTTTGGGGTTAGACTGTTTTAGGGTATGAAGATCCAGTGATGTAAAACTACTGAAAAAATCCAGACCTCATGGACTGTCTATCTTAAAGTAAGGCTAGATATTAGTAAAATATTCATGTATACTAATGCAAAATGTCAATGTTGAAAAGTCCTAAAAGAGAACATTGTTCTATGGGAGCTTATATTGGGCCTAAGGGCAATTAACTGAGTTCCAAAAATGCTTCCCTGAGGAAAATATGACTTACCTGAGAATGTAATTTGGTGAAGAGGAAAGGGAAAACATTCCAGATAGAAGTGACACCATGAGAAAGTTACTGTAATGGAGGAGAGAAGAATGAGGAACTGAATGAAAATTTATATTACTGTATGGAGGAAAGAGATCAAAGGAGTATAGGGCCGATGACTCTAGAGATATGAGTAGGGGTCAAAAAATGCCATTGTCATCAGGGAAGCTTGCCAAGATCAGATCTGATTTACTGGAATGATTAATCTCACTTCACTGTGAAAAATGGATTAGGAATGAGGCCAGAGGGTAACCTAGTTAGATACGTATTGCAATAGTCCAAGAAAGAAATGCTAATAACTTGGGGATTAAATCACTGGTACTACATATGGAAAGAAATGAATGGATTGAAGAGATACTTAGGAGGTAAAAGTTGTTATTTGCTAGTGAATTGGATTTAGAGGGCAAGAAAGAGGGATCCATCCTCAGTTCTGTGGAGGGGAAAAAGAATACTATGAGAGAGGAAACTCTAGGTTTTTTAATCTCTTTAAAGTATAAGTATTGGTGCCATTTTACCTGGATTTGTAAACAAGAGTATTAAAATGTATTCTTTCTATATGATCTTGGAGACATTGAACACAGATTTTCACATTAGGAATATATTTGATTTCTTTGTTGCTGAAGTTAAAGAGCTTGAAAATCAATTGCCTAAAATGAAAGGAAATGAAATGCTTTTGATGCTCAAAAAAAAAAAAAAAAACAAGAAAATCATTAGTTTCATTATAAACAGAGTTCAAATGTGAATAAAAGCATGTGAATGTAAAGATCTGACTTATCCATTTAATAGTAACTATGCTTGTTACCATCACAATTCTGATGAAGAAAAATGGTTTTATATTTATTTTGATGAAGGGTAACTTTTATTAAAATACTAAAGCAGTTTTAGAAAGAAATGATTTTAAAGAGCTAAAGAAAAGAATATGCAGCCAACTGAAATAGCCTACATTTATGAATTAGAAAAATCCATCACAAATTTATCTCATACTAAATTTAAATGCATTGTCTAAATATAATGTATATAACATAATAATGAGTATGTAATATCAGGGTAAAATGTTATAATTGACATAGTCTTTTCACAAAAACTTATTGTATTAATGTCTTACAATAGTATTATAAATTGGTATTTTTATATAATTTTAGTGATAAAGAAAATGAAACAAGAATAATTAAACTATGTCCAAAAAGGCCAAATATTGTATGATTCCACTTACACAAGTTATTTACACTAGGCAAATTCATAGATATAGGAAATAGAATAGAGGTTACCAGGGGTTGGGGAGAGAGGAATGGTGAGTTATTGTTCAACGGGAACAGAATTTCAGTAATTTATGATGAAAAAGGTATGTGGATGGATGGTGGTGGTGGTTACACAACACTGTAAATGCTCTTAATGCCACTGAGCTGTACACTTAAAAATGGTTAAAATGGTAAAATTCTATGTATATTTTACAACAATTTTAAAAATTACTAAAGAAAGAAATGTTCAAAATCAAAAAACTAGTAAGAGCAAATTTTCCCATGGATCTAAGCCTTCTGATTTCTGATTTTACTTTTTCTTATTGTGTTAATATCATACTACATGTGTTGATATTAATTGGAAATCAAATGTAAACCATGAAAACATGTTTAAAGCCATGATTGATGGTTTACAAGTCTAGCAAATGCATAACCCTGCTGGACCCTGGGATCGCTAATTAATCACCATATTCTCTTCTGCTGAAATTAAAAGAAATGTGTCTTCAAAATCTTTATCAATTGAGTTATCTTGGCAATAACTATCATTGGGGCAGAGTTGATGCAGGGATGTAGTCTGTCTTCTAAGTTATAAAGAAGGATGAGAAAATTGCAAGTACTGTATAAATCTCATCCTTTACTTAATTGAATCTTAGACATTTAATAAAATATTCTCATTTGAATTGGGGACAATTAGATAAGAATTTAAATAAATGTTTTCAAAATTTTCTATTTTCTTTAACAGAAAGAAGGAACAAATGCAAAATTAACAAGGATTTCATCTAAGATTTCACGGCAATGTAGCAGCAAAGGCAGAATTTAAACTCAGATCTATTTGTTTATGAATGAACCCATATTTTGCTTTTTACCCTAACTAGTGTAGGAGCAGAGTAGCAAGTGCACAGCTATAGTACTTCTTTGGTATGTTTTATGAATTGCTCTTCACAAGTAACAATATCACCACATGTAAGATTGTACTTGGAAACATTCAGCACAGTTATTTTCAAATACGGCAGAACTGAGGCTAAAGGTAGCATATTCTAACAAAAAAATGGAAGATTTGTTATTTTCCACTAGATACAAAGACTATCTGTATTTCCCAGTTACAAATCTTTATGATTTCCCTTGCTTGCATTTTATATGGAGTAATGGGCAGGTTAACTTATATTGTGAATAAGAAAGATACTCTAAGATAAATGAAATTTTAAACATTTAATTTCAAGTCATTCTTCAATAGCCCTCCTTTATTTAATATTCTGTGAGTAGATTTTAGGTTAAAGAGAAATATGTATTTTTCAGTTCACTGTTTGTTAACAACAATACTCTTTTCAGAGATTAGCTGACATCTAAGTATGAATATTCATCCAAAATATCTTTAAACATTTTGTGACACTAGATCATTAAGTTTGTAGAGGTATCCAAACCTAGAATACCTGCCTTGTATTTGTGTTAAAATGCAACACAAATATAAAACTTGTATTTTTCATGTGCCAAATACAGAAAAATGAGAGTGTGCGACAGCAGGCCTATTGAAAATCAAAAAAGTGTTTCATATTGCTGACATTGGAAACCAATACTATTTTTTAAAAAACAGAATCAATTTCAACACTCTAAAACTAACTTTACTTGACTTCTTTCTCTTTCCCAAATGATTTTTTATTGCTGGTAAAGGGAAGTTGAGAGTCCCCACATTGCACTTCCTTTTCTGTCTTTAAAGCTGTCTTGTATGTAGTATCTATTGTATTGTCATTATCATTGTATTAGCATTATTAGCATTATTACTCATGTACTAAAATAATGTGCTTGATATAAGAGCACACATAGTAGCCAATGATTTTAATCTAGCAGAGCAAGAAACACAACTGCAAACTCACTCAAAGCAATATAGGTCATATTTAATATTTTGGATTTAAAAATAATACTGCTGACAATGTTAGCATATGTTTTCACAGGAGTACAATTAGGGACAAAATAGTTATGTGTGAACTATTGTTCTTTCCAAGAACACTGTGCATTAACAGCAAAAAAATAAATAATAAATATAATAAAATCAATATCAACAGAGAAAATGGTTGAGTGCAGACTATTGAACTATACAGGGGCAGCTTTCATAGAGGGAATCTACTGTATACAGAGAAGCTCAGTGATGAGAGTATCAAGAAAGAAGTATTCAACTTTTTGGCAGGAACCATGGACTGGAAGTTTGGAGATCACTGTCTTGGGGGTAGGCAGATATGGGAAATATGTAGATCACATCAAATATGAATGGCTTCTTCTTTCCTTACTGTAGTCCAAGAAGGTTTGAAATCCACTGAGGAAGATGGGACCAAGCAGATGTGGATAATAGAGTTGAAAGTCAAGAGAAAACAAATTCTATTATACTTTGGAAAGGACTATGGTCCTTTTATAGTTTATCAGTTTTAATAAAGAACTGATATTCCCCATTTCACCACAAGATAAAACAAAAATAAAAACTAAGGTTTATATGTTTTGCTATATCTTGTCATGTTTCAGATTGCAAAACTCCAGAGGTAAAATTTATGATCAAAATAGAAGTACGGAAATCACTGCTTTTTCTTTGTCATCATGAATTCTTATAGGACTTCCAGACATTTTTCAAAATACACTCCCCATCCTCATTTCCAATCTGTCCTCAGTGGCCCCTTCAATAACACTCATAATTGCCCCTTACATAGAAAATACAAACACAAAAAGTAAAATATTAAATAACATCATACATTTTAATATGAGTTACCATTGTTAACATTAAGTGGAATTTACTCTGTATCTGCAATTCCAGTGTAGAGGCCACTGGCCATAGATGACTTTTGAGCACTTGAAATGTGCCTAGTGACACTGAAAAACTGTATTTCTCCCTTCTTGGCCTCACGAAGTGCTGGGATTACAGATGTGAGCCACAGTGTCCTATTATGTATCCATAATAATTAAAAATAAAAATAAAGAAAAACACTGCACTTCTTATTTCACCTAATTATATTACTTTCAGTTTAATATCCACATGTGGCTTACGGTTGTTGTATTGGACAACACGGTTCTAAATATTATTCAATAAATACATGCAGATGAAAATAAAGTAACGCTTCTAAAAATAAAATCATGCTACAGATGCTATTTTAATAAAAGCATTCAATTTGCTAGATAAAATTTATTTGGAAAAAAAGAAGCTAAAATGAAAAGAGTAGAATTGATGATATTGAAACAAATAAGTTTACTTAAATAATACCACTTTCTGACAGATCTCACTGAAGTTTAGGACATTTGAAAAGCATTGAAGTGGCCTTCATAAGCTCTGCAGTTTAGTCGACTCTTAACTAAGAAAATTAACAATATTAGCAGTTGCCTAATTTTCCTATCTCCTCTGCCCTCACTATCGTTTCTGCTTAGCTTTGCTATTATTTTAACATCCTACAAGTTCATGTAGTTTAAATTCTGTTTTATATCCTGAAGTAAATTTTCAGTTGCATCAATATTTTTGAATGAATTCAATGCTCATAACTAGTTTTTCTTACCACTATTATTCCATGTTTAAAAACTTTAATTCAGTCTTGATTGGATAGTAGTTTTGTCAAGAATGATTAACAGGTGCTGAGTTCCTCCATTTAAAAGGAAAAATTTGAGAATATCTATTTGTTGCTTTTATTTTTAAATGGCATTTTATTAAGTATTAATATGTCGTCAATATCTATGCCTCAATTTTAAAAAATCCTAGAACTTAGTGGCTTAAGATAGTAAACATTTTATTTTTCTCACCCTTTTCTGGACCAGGAATGCAGACAGGTAGGATAGCTGGTCTCTGCTTCAGGATATCTGGAGCTTTACCTGAGATGATTCAGACTACTGAGGCTGGAACGTGTGAGATAGCTTTTTGCTCATGTGTCTGATGCCTTAATGTCACTCTACCTGGCTCCTCTCTCCAAGATAATCTTACATTTCAGCTCAAGAATCCAAGATGGAAGGAGTTGTAACGCCAGCCATTGTATAGGTGAGGTTCAGATCTGTCACAACATCCCCTATCCTCTTAGACTCCACCCGGGGAACCAGAACAGGGAATGGATCGATGGCAGCAAACTTTGACACAGGTACTCACATATACTAATCTCTAGTTACATTTCTCTTCAGAGATCTCTAGGCCTTCTTACCTTTTCTTTCATTTAATGTTTAGAAATTTTAACTCAAGCCCAAATCCTTCTACCATACCACTCCCATTATGCACACATGCATTCTATTATTTTTCTTTTTTTAGTACATATATTTGGGGAATTATTCTTTTATCCTTAAAATTGTATAGGTTAACTAGTGTGTATATCTCCATTTATTTTGGAACTCAGAGTGTTCTTATGTCTGCAAATTCTTCTTTTATTTTTTTTCATTATAACATGAAAATTCTCCTGCATTGTATCTTTCAATGGATCTGTTTCATTTGCTGATTTCCCAACATAGGCAAAAATTATGTTTACGTTGGATGGTATCTCTAAGTGCTTTAACAATTTTGTCTTTTTTGTGTGTATGCTATTTATTATCTTAATCTTTTCCTATGTGATTCAATTGTAATGGTGTTTTCAATTTATTCAATAATTGCATAATCATGCTGTTTTGGCCTCGTACTTGTTCTTTTTGTAATCTCCCTTCTTATCTCTTTCTGCTGTTTTATTATCACCTCTAATTGTTCTTTATATTAAGTTAATGTTCTAATTAAATAGCTCTTTGTATCATGCAATGATTGTAGAATTATCTTCCATACATTGAGCTAAGCTCCCTTCTTTATTTATTGCTTGGAGAGTATGTTACTTTCTTTCCATAGAATGCATGCATAGCATTTATTTTCATCTTGCTCAGATTTAACTCTTCCTGTGGTATCTGAAATTCTTCCTATATTCACCCCCAAGTTGTAGTATTCCTAGTTTACTGATTTTCTGTTACCTGAAGGAATGGCATAGATTGAAAGAAAACTTGGAGGAAATAGTGAACTCTATTTCTTTGTGCTTTGCTTTCTTCTGAGATTTTGTTAAGGCTTTCATACCAGTATTCACTCTAATCATTTGGTGAGTAGGCTTAAAATCATTTTTTCATTTCATTCTCTAACACTGGAATCATCTCCATTGTCCATAGTCTCTGTTTTTCTGTTTCACTTATTTCTCCTTAGAGCTTTTCCAACTACTCCTATGTAAACAGAAAAAAAGTACAGATAACTACTCAGATTTCATATTTACCATTTTTTTTTGTATATAAGAATTCTGTATTGACTTATCAGTATAGGTTCTGATATATAGAATAAACTAGGAGCTGTTCCTCTATTCTCAACTACACTATCTTCTGTGTCTTCACTTACTAAACTGAAAAAATCTCCACTTTCTTGTGTAGTTGCTATACATTAGCCATTAGAGAAAGGTGAAGAAAATTCAGCAGGAAGTTTTAAGTCACTATTTTAATCCAGAAATACTTCTCCACGTTTTAGCCGAATAGTTCCTTACATCTTTTAGAAGTTATGCTAGTGTTGCATCAGATTTTGTTCAGTCTGGGTAGTGTGGTCTCTTGCTTCCACAGTAAAATTGACCACAGATCTATTTCTTTATGAATCAATCTTACACAGTATTCACTGTGAACGTTTTAGGGTAGGTCCTATTTGCTTTTAGTATAGGCGCCTACTATACAGTTAAAATTTGTTCTGTCTCCTGTTTCTCTCTCTCTATCTCTCCTGACATCCGCTCTGTTGTTTCTGAGGCCTTTCCTTGAATCCAAATCATGTACCTTAAATTTTTGTTTCCCAAAGATAAAGATTTTCCAACTAACAAGATTCCCTTGAAAAAAGGCTCTAGACTGAACTTTTGTGCCAATATTGGGGTTTACAAAAATATCTGAATCTTAAATAAATATAATTTCTTTCAAGATGAGATCCAATAATACTTTTTTCCCCTGAATATAGTAAGAATTAAACCGAGAAGTCCCCTCAAATTTAGCTGCAAGGAATCCCTAGGGATTTTAATGGAAATCCATCTAGAAATGTTTTTCATGTTACTAACTAAGCCCCTAAAGCAAACACCCATGTGATAGTAAACAGAAAGAAAGAGGTAACATTACCTTCTGGGTTCTTTAAATTGGATCCTAAATTTTGTATCTGTGGATCAGCCTGATGGGATCATACTGCTATTTGTTCCTTTCTTTTTATCTATTACAATAGGCTCGTATTTTCAGCATCCCACTCCCAACCCCAGGTTAGACCCTCCTTCTCAATGTGAAAATCACTCTAGATTTTTCACTCTCTGTACTGTCAAACTGCTCTAGGCAGAAAACATCTAGCAGCAGCTGCAGCTGTTTCTAATCAGAGCAGTTCCACATTTATGAAGAGAGAGGTTGCTTTCAAATATATGAAAGCATATGCAGCAGTTAGATATAATCTTTGCTCTGCTGACTGGGAAAAAAAGAAGGCAAAAAGCTTTTTATGCAATTTTAGAGCTTTGGCTATAATTATGCACATATAGGTGGCCGACAGAATGACCCTTGTAAGTAACAATAAATGCCTCTGAATCATTTTGTTAACCTTTTTTTTATTTGCCATTTATTGCAAAAGTGACCTTTCCAAAGCTGTTTAATTCATTTAAGTTATTATAACGTTGAACAATACTTAGGAAAGAGAGGCATTTTATTACTATAAGATCATCTTGTTAACAATAAAAGCAATTCTCAGAGGAAATTGTGTAAGGATGGATGTACCTGACAGTCTTCTTACTACCTAATTCTGTTATACTAGTAGATAGTGCTTTAAAAAATATATAGGTACCCTTTGATCCGTATATCATAGTCTCACAAAAACCATACACTCAGAAATGACCTTAGTGGTAATCTAAGCTAAATGCTTTATTTTATAATTAAAGAAAATTATATCCAAATAAATTAACTCAGTCAAACAGTTGGGTCTTACAACATCACTAAGCTACTTAACAAATTGTCATCACTAGAATATGAGTTATTTAGTTCGCCTCCCAGTTTTCTCTCCGCTAATTTATGTCACCTTCCTAAAACTCCCAGATTAGAAAATGTCTGTTTATTCCTATGAAATAATGGTAAAGAACACAGACTCCCACCCCTTACTGTCTGTGTTGCTTCAGAAGAGTTACTTAATCTTCACACAATTCAATTTCCTTATTAGAAAAGGAGACAATAAGCCTATTTTCAATCTTTTAATTTAAATAAAAAGAAAAATCCTATGTAGTTATAGTATATTTTACTATCCCTTGGTGAAACTTCTCCATGTATCTCCAGCTTTATCAACCTTTTACTTTCACAGACAACCTTCCCTTTATTTCACAATTAAAATGTCAGTTTTATAAGGGAAGCACCCTCATTTCTTTGTCATAAGATCTGCAAAATTTCATCCTTCAGCAAAAATCATTTCTTCTTTCCTTTCTGTTACATTTGAAGGCAGCACATTAGCTGTACTTTGGAGCTTTTCCATTTTCCTTTTTCCTTTTAGGCCTTGCTAAATTGTGTTTTCCCCTGTTTTCTCTCTCTCTCTCTCTCTCTCTCTCTCTCTCTCTCTCTCTCTGGCATTTAACCTTCTCTATTAGGTTCTTTCTAGAATAATTCAAACTTTTTTCAAAAAGTAAACAAACAAAAACCAATGAAGGATCCAAAATACCACCTTTTAGCTATGAGCTCTTTTCTTTCTTATAGCTAACTTAAGAGTGTTCCACTCTTTTTATGTCTACTTTAACATATTCCATTCATGCCCCAATTCCTCTGCTATAACTCTCTTTGTTTGTTTAATCCAGTGCTCAGTTGACACATACTCTCTCCATAGCATTTGGTACTGTTGACCACTAAGTCTTTTCCTTTGTTTCTTTACTTTTTTTTAAATACCACATTCTGGTCAGAATATCTAAGTCATTAA
This sequence comes from Indri indri, assembly GCA_004363605.1. Lineage (NCBI taxonomy): Eukaryota > Metazoa > Chordata > Mammalia > Primates > Indriidae > Indri > Indri indri. Next base: position 16,800 of record RJWJ010012092.1, read on the forward strand.
TTTATAGTACTGTTCCACACAAGTGTTCATTAACTGTCATTGTGTTCAGGATTCTCTCTTATATTACTCTTTCTTCTCATTCGACATACTGTTTGTGAAGTATCATCCTCTCCCATGTTCAGTTATTTATTTTTCAGTATATAAATCACAGTCTGATATTATTCGTAAGCATCCGAACCAACCATCTACAAAATATTGTCCCCTGAATGTTCCTCATTACGGTAGGTAAGTTTTTGGGCAAATTTCAGGATTATTTATTATTTCAACAAGTTATTATGAGGTTTCCTTCCTCATAATAATTTATTGAAATAAACCAGACTAATTAAAACCCAGAGATAGAAGTTACCAGAAATAATTTTCAACAAAGTTTCTCTGTTTTCCTCTCCAACTAAAAATAAGGAAAATCATATGTTACTTCCATTGGTTACTCAGAACACTTGTGATGATGTCACCCTTCCTTAATAGGTACAAAGTTTACAGTAAATCTGAAGAGATTCCTCTACCCCAATATTGAAGGAATATACCTAAAGATTCATGGATTGTCAGCAGTATGGACACAATTAAGTCAATGCTTCTAACTTTGGGGTAACCCATCTCCTCTTTTATACTTAGGATAATTAAAATGGTGGCATGAAATTATAACTTTTCCATTCTCATTAAGATACTAAGGGAGATGTCTCTGTTAACAGATGCAGCCCAAAACAATAAGTATGACAAATATTATGGCATAATATAAACATGTGAATACTCAAAAATAATCTTGTAATTTTACTTTCTTCCATGATTTTATCTAAATTATAATTTAACTTTTACTATGTGGTATACACTAATCTCTTGGTCACTTTATTAAGCTCATGAATTGAACATAAATAAAGTTTTGAACCGTGGCACCATCCATCTACTGAAGCAAAATTACTACAAATGACCCTTTCCATTCTTTATTTGGTCCCAAACAGAACCTCTTCCTCTTCCCCTCTTATTCAATAGCATAAACCTCTACCAAGATATTCTAGCCATAAATCCAGGTACTGCCCTACAGTCTTCCATTTTCTTTGTCCCTCAATTCAATTGTTTATGGATTCAGTCAAATTTATTTTCTATTTTTTCCTTCATTTTATCTATCTCTTAATTCTCCCTTCATCCACCATAATTTAAGCCATTGTTATTCCTTAATTGCTTAATTACAAAAAGGCTCCCTAACTCGTCTCCTGATTTCACTACAGCACACATTCTTCCTTAATGTACTTAAAGATAACCTTTGTAACAATTATTTACATAAAATTTGTTGAAATTATAATCATAGAATGAACCATCTGCCTACTGTACTCACAGTTTGTGGCATATCTGTATTTTTATATTGATATTAGATCCTGTATGGGGAGGGAACATATTTCTTAGGATTGCCAAGAACACTGAGCAAAACGATACTATGATTTTCTTAAAGATTTAAGGTTGTACTTAAAACTTTATCTTATGTTAGACCCAACCTCTGTACATTGTTCATGAACAAGAAAATCATGAAGCTAAATGAAATGATCACTCAAGATCCCACCTATACAATATTAAAATATTCCATTGAGAAAGCAGTAATCATTAAAAATTGAGCATAAGCTTACAAGGCACAAGAAATAAATTCTATAAGGAAAAAGTCTTGTCAGATATGCTTATAAGGAACAATTTTTGTTATTAATAGCAAGGAAATATTTGTCATAGAATAAAATAATTATCCTGACTTTAATGTAATGCTACTATTAATTCAAAATTTACAGTTTTCTAGAATCCCAGCATTATTAAAATACTGTAAGTATTTATTTAATAACAAAGAGACAATGAAAAAAAACCGACTTATTTAAATATATTCTTCTCAAAAATTATTTTGGTAAAAAACATAGGAGATCCACCCTATTAAAATTTATGGTGTTAATTACAGTCTTGTTACTTATAAGCAAAATAAATATCGTACGACAGATTTCTAAAACTTTTTCATCTTGCATGACTGAAACTTTATACCCACTTAACAACAGCTCTCATTTTCTCCTCACCCTAGCCCTTCGTAAACCGCATTTTCCCACTCCCATTAGTTTGATTGCATTAGATGCCTCATGTACTACTTTTGCTATATCATACATGTTTTGGTATGTTATGCCTTTGTTTAACTACATACTGAGGAAAAGGCCACGATAACTAGCAGGATTCTGAACCATTGCACTCGTAATTTACTTGTACTTTCAAAAATTGGTAGGCCATTCTTGTAAATCCACTTCCATTCTAAGTAGTCTGGCTATGAAAGTTTATTGCTTAAATTTGTATTAAGCTTAAACTGTTCTTGGAAAACAAGTGGACTGGAAAGGGACAGGAAACTGCCATTAAAAGTCAAAGAAGATGCCACCAAGATTAGAATTGTTGACTCTGAAGATCTCAGCATTTCATACTGAAAAATCGGTTGCAAAAACTTGCCTGGAAGTTGCTCGAATTTTCAAAATTCTTTGAGAATCTTCCAGCAACTACTTCATTCTACAGTGATGAAGAAGGTAGTTCCTAAGAGACTGGAATACTCTTTGAATCTCTTATTTGCCAGTCCTGCTGGCTGAATCTATTTCCAAAGAATAATGATCTATATTTGATTTTGCATTCTAAATCTGATACACATTCCTCTCATTGGCAAAATCTAAGCTAGAACCATGCACAAAAATGGATTCTGTCAACCGAGATTTCAGCATGGGAAGGAAGTGGTGGTGGTGCTGGGTTGGTATCAGGCCATTCAAAACAATAAAATATGCTTTATGTCTACCAGCTTTATTTTTATGGCTCCCAGCTGTATTGTTTTATTATTGACAATGGTTACCTGATGCTAACATTTTTTGTAAAGAACTGTTAAAATTTATGCATTGTACCTCCTTATTTTTTTTTCCAAATCTCTCAGATGTTTACGGAGGCACATACAAGTATAATCTGCAGTTTAGTTTATTACTTACCCATTAAAAAACATGTTAATGAGAATACCTAGAATAGCTCCTATTCAAAATATTATTTCTTACCCTCCAAAAAACTTGCCTTAAAGCCATTTACCATAAAATGGTACCAGTTTGGTATACTTATATAAAATTCAAAAATTGTTAAATGGTTTACATCATTCTAATATGGTCTCAGATTGAGATTTGCTAAAATATATTCCTATTGTTTCATTAAATACTAGCATTTTTCCTGCAAAATTATGCAAAATAAACAATACATAAAAATTTTGCTTAGCAGTATTTAAAAGTTAGAGACTGAAGATAACACAGAATGCAGAATATTTTTATAACGTTTTTCTATTCTTGGTAAAAATTTTATACAGATTTTTGCATGTATTAGACCATGAAAAGAATATTTAGTATACTCCTTATGCAATTATTCGTACCATCTTGGACTATTGTGCAAGGACTATATAGCATCTAGGACTATTAAGTGTATTATTTTCCATGCTAGCTGTATGTTATAAAGATCCTAATTTTTTGCATTTTGGAAGACATGAAGGAAAAGCATTCATGATACTACAGCAGAACTACAAAACTTTATAAGTGAAAAGGTAAATTAAATATTACATACTCCAAACTTAGAAATTTATAGTTTGTATTTGATTTGTATTATGAAAAGTCATAACATCAATAACAAAAATATATGTGCTTATTTTCATAAAACTAGCTGGGGCAAAAGTTATAGTAAATTTTTTTTTTTAGTTCAATGTTTAATTAACTGATATCAATATATTTTCTTTTGGTGCATGATTGTTTTGTTATTTTTTGAGTGAATAACATTCAAATGGCCAGAGAAAATGACGTACCTTGGGCATTTTTTGCCCCAATTCTATTTATGATTTTTCTAAAATTATTCTAATAATAATCATGTTATCTATACCGACATTGAGGTGTTAGTCACTCTCTACTCTTCAAGTAAGTTTGCCTCTTCATAGATACACAACATTCCATCTCTAATACAATAATTCTGTTTCCTATGCTCATACACTGAAAGATTTTATTTCCAATTTTCCCCTTACAGTTAGGTTAGAGGCCATTTTGTTGATCTGTAGCCAATGGAAGGTGAAGAAAGTTGTGTCAGTGACTTCCAAGTCTTGCCCTGTAAATATCCTGCAAAACTCTTCAATCAATTTCCCTTCTTTTTGAGGCTGTGAATGCCACATAGAGCAAGTGGTATAACAACAAGATGGAGACAAACTTTGGTCTAAGGAAAGCAGCCCAGAAGAGCCAAACCAGACTGTAATCTGATTGACAAATAAGCTCTTAGGATGTTGAACCTTTGTTACTTCTGTATTTATGTGTTATGTCACATAGCCTAGGTTATCCTGATTAGCTCAAGAAGTAAGCAGGCTAATGAACTTTCATAGGACTTTGTCATAGTTATAAATGTGGACAAGAAGAAAATATTTTATTATTAATCCATTTTATTCAGGCAATTCAAGTTTTCTGACAAAGTCTGTGAAAGGGAGAGGGGAGTGGATATCTGATATTAGAAAATAAATGAATTGGCAACCAATTGAAAAAGAGATAACTTTTGGAAAGGCAAGATTGACTTGGCTAGAAAGCATCCCATTTTTGGAATGGCAAAAACAGCTTTGTTACAAATCTATTCCAGTAAACTTGAAGAAATGTATGAATTTTTTCAATATTGTAAGTATTTATTTTTCCTCTACAAAAGGAAGTGATATGCTGACCTCATTTACTAAAAAACAAATATTAATTAAAATCATTTTGGTGTTTACCAGTGGCAAAATGTAGAGTGTCTTTCATGAAAAACATTTAAAATTATTGGTTGTCTTTTATTAGTAATGAATCTTTCCCCAAATTTAATAAATTATTCTATTAGTTATGAATATCAAAAATACCATCACAATATAACCATCCACAAAACGACAGCATTTCAAACATAAAATGCAATGAGACATTATAGCAGATTTCACATGGTTTTGTAGGAGGACAAAGTCAATAGCATGGTAATATTTTTTTTCTTTTTCTGCCTTTTAAGAGGCACAAAACATAATTCACACATCATTGTTACAATATAAAGAAGTACTTTCTAAGGTTTCAAAATAAAAACTATCATATTTTCATTTTACCTCCCGTATTTATAATAATCAAAGTCTTAATGTTACAAATAATCAGAGTCTTAATGTTACATTATGACAAGGGTATCTAACCCCCTGCAAGGGGAAGGTGCTGTGTAAACAACAAAGATTCCTACCACTCTCCAATCCTCCTTATATTCCGCATTATGGTTCCTGGTTGGTGGCTGATTGTCACAGTCACCAGTTGCCACTTTCTGTCATGTTTCAGGGATTCTATGGCATTATAAAGGCAGAGAAAGATGACCCCAAACTAAGTAACAAAATGACAGAAGCTTATTCTCATCTCATTTCTTCAAAACTTTGATACAATGAGAGCTTCTACCCTGTGATTTAATACATAGAGCCACACCTTTCCCTGAGCACTACGTAAACTTCCGAAACCTGCTGACAAATGGTATCAAGAAATGATCACAGTGCAATGTGATAAATCCTATTGTGCTATACACACCCTTAGGAATAAACCATTAAGAGGTGAAAAATAATTGAGCTATGGATCTTGTATATATGATCTAATTATCTATATAAATCTGTTGCTAATAAAAGGATAATAATTGTGAATGTGGTGCTACTGGAGAACTCCCTGAATTAAAGTTTCTTTCCATCAGTTCTTTGCTTCTTATTGATTCGGTTACTTCTTTCTGAGACATAAAACATTCAAACTGATAAAAGAAAATAAAGGACCTCTCTCTCTCTGAACATTTGGAAGTGAGTTACCTGTTTTTTCAAATTATCAAGGCTGTTTTGACTGTAATTCTCTCCTTCAAGGTGTACACCATTCCTTCCAGGTCATTGTCATTTATAAACTTATTTAAAATACGTCATATTCTATCATGGAATTCACCTACTTAACTGTTTACAACACTAGTCCAGGACTCTCTTCTTAGAACATATCCCGATTTACCCTCCATGTTTGATATTGTACCAGTAGTTATCATTGAAATGGCCCTCATCTTCATTTGGACACCACACAAAAGAAACAGTTGATTTGCATTGAACGTAATGAACAAACATGTTTATAGCAAGTCTGTTTTCTACTGACCATGGTTCCTTCTAAGATAAAATTATCAATTACTCTCAATCTATCAAGAATATATCATCAAATTAAGAAGAATTATGCTGTTTTTGGTAGTTATATAGGACTTTTAATGGAAGTTTAAGAAATTACCTTTATAAGTGTTCAAGGAATTGGGTACAATTGGGTTTTTCTGATTTAGGTCAGACTCACAATCTCCTCTACTTTTGCTTTTCTATGTAATAAAAATCAAATTGTCCTTTGCTGGTAATACCATATAGTGAACAGAAAGCTAGTTTAGAAAGATAAATATCCTCCACAATCCTGCTAGCTTCCATTTTTACAAAAGTGAACACATTCGTCTCTCTCCCAGGCAACCTAATAGCTGATATGTAAAGATATAGTCTCTATATACTCTTCTACTTTCTATCATAAAATTATATGTATTATTTTTTAAATACAATGATCATGACAAACAAAATTTGGGATAGTTCTAGAGATAGACCTTAATTTTAGCTAAGTAAAAACTAGAAATTTTGACATTCACCTAAATCTTATACAAAGTATCATCAATTTCTGAAGTTCTTAGCACATAAAGTCCTCTTATGAACCTTAGACAAAACTGAATTTAATTGCCTATTTATATCTAGTAAACTTTCTTTTTTAATTTCACTTTTTTATTTATACAGTAAGGCACTTGTTTCCTTTTCTTCTCATTTTATTTGCAAATATATGCAATTTTAGCAACCTGTTGGACCAGTTGCTAAACTGGGAAACCTAGAAAACATATCTAATGTTGTTTCTATGTCAAAATACATCCTAAGACCCAATCACCCAATTCACTAACACAGTGAGAAACATAAATCATTGGTAAATTAGTTCAATCATATAGTAAGATGTTGATTTCTTCATGACTTTATACATTTAAACCTAATTTATTTTCTCCAGTATGTCTACAGGTAGAGAAATGGACCTATAGTATTAGAAATAATATAATTGGTGGAGGCCAAAACTTTGCTCAATTTAATTTGTCATGGCTTGTTAAAACAATGTCCTAATAATACCTTAAGAGGTCTGTAATTTCCCTCATCATCAACAAAATCCAAGATGACCACCATAAAGTTATTTCAAGATCAATGTAAAATAGTGCAAATTAAGTAGGAAATGAAACAGAAAATCCTAGATGTTTGCATATATTTTGAAATTAAGACTATGTATTCAATGTTGCACAGTTCTGTATATACAAATATCCAGAGATAATTCATCTGAAATTCTAATTAGGTGTAAAAGGAAGTATATGCCCTAAAAAGACAGACATTTTTCTACAAATGTTAAGCTTGATTCTTTCTTTCAAAATTGTGAAGAAAATTCTGCCATATGTTATTCTATAATTTCTAGAAGGGCTTGAACTCACTTTATTTCTCTGCGTGTTGCTTGAGAAAAAGATTTTCTACATCTTGATGTTCAGACAACCCACAAAGAAAACGCTAAGTCATTAGGTAAACAGAGTCAACTATAATTAGTTTATGAGTGCTACAGATCTCCTTGCTGGTTCTGGGTTTCTCTACCATACAGTGTGCCTGGGACATTGACTGACAGATTCTAGGGCCTTTTCCTGAAACAGAATATTTTCTAGAGTAGTTCTGACAATTCGTAGGTATGGAAATGTTCTTCTTATTCTCTGTAAAGCAATGAGGTGACATCTGTATATTCCTTGATTTTCTACCCATCAAGAATGATAACCAGGCTTTTAAAATTAAAACAATGCATATATTCACATCAAAATAAAGTTCCAGGCAATATATTATTAAATACAATATGTTAAGACATATTTGTTTGTCTCTGATGTGTTCTCTTTTTCCTGAATCTTTGAAACAAACAGGAAAAGGTTATAATTAAAACTGCATTTATTGAACACCAACATATGCTAATTCTGAATTTATTCCCATTGCATCCTAATTAAAATACCTCTTTTATCTTCAAAGGGAGAAAAAAATCAGAGAAAAGGAAAGAGTAATAAAATATTGAAAACATCATATTGGCATTCTATTGAATTATTTTTAATGCAAAGAGGAATAGTTAATGGTAATGAATGTTTAAGAAGGAAACATTAGGTCTTTCTGAACTATTTTTTTCTTCATGTTTTAGTTTCTGTTACTAGTTTGTAATTCTTGGATTATAACCCAGAAGGATCTGATGTGCTGTTATGTAAGTCTTTTTATCCGTCAACTTTAAACAACACAGAAGGGCATAGTTTGCTAATGGAAGAAAATCTATGACTAGAATCTGAACTATATTCATAAATATGTCATTGACAATAGAGTCAATGTATGAGTAATCATGCCCTAGGGTGGTTGATTTTCAGCCATATCTATTGAACTGATAATAAGAAAGACATATGGAAGATCACTATAAGCTGGGGAATGTAGGGCAATGGTTTCAGAAGCAAACTGGGATGGTTTGACACTGAATGAATGAATGAACACCAGTGAAAACTTTGATATTAATGAAATTCTTCCAGTTTGCTTTTTGGACAAAATTAGTGTTTAGTGTAAGTTCATGATATTTTTCCAACTTTTTAAAAATTTTTCCAATTATTTTTAATTTAAAATTTCAAGAAAAAGACAATTTTAGGGTAGCGAATTGGAATGAATAAGAAAACCAGATTGTCACGAAGAGGCATGTGTAGCCAATGTCAACAAACGCGCTTTAAGTTCTTGATGTTCACTGGGTTTTTGGCTGTTTCTCTTCAAAGACTATGTTTATTCCACATCAGGAACTTCCTTGATTTACTGAAGACTTGGCATAATTTAGTTGCATTTTTCCTATTCAGAGGATATTATCTACCAGCTTCACTGTGTATGGCATCCCGAATGACATTTTGGAAGATTTTTCCTTTCCCGATTATAAGATCAACTAACTGATAAATTCCTCTATGGGCCCCTGTCATTGATGTAGGCAAGACTATTCAACACTCACCCAATAATTTAAATTTTTAATGAGAGTTAGTGAAGGACTCCATTATTAAACAAAATTGCGCTGTAATATGATGACACTTTATCAATCCATACCTCTTTCTCTATCTTCATTTCCTTACATTCTGATGTCATTTCTCAATATAGATCAACTCTGAATGGGGAGGCAATTACATAATGGACTTGCTTTGGTTGTTTTCGCAGTTAATTGCTTTGAAATGCTGCTAATGTATTCTGCATTTTCGTCATTCATAAATGTATTCTATTAACAGCATTCGATGATTTTGTATTCTACAGATATTGTGCCTGTTGCTGTGGAAAAGTGATGAGCAAAATCATTAAAACCAAAGAGTCTCAGGAAGCCAGTTTCCTTTTTCTGATATGTAAAATTTAAGAAAGTTGAGTTGTTTAAAGTAGGTTGTTTAAAACAAATGAAAGAAGAGCCAGGAATTGTGGAATAATTAAAAATATAAGAAATTTCAATTAACTATTATAATTCTGTATCTTAAAGCTTGTAAGAAAGAACATTTTACTCTGGAAAAAATCAACAATTCCCTTTTGATATTTCTTTGGGGAGAAATTTCTGCAAGATATGTGAAAGTAAAAATCTATCCTGAGTTAACTTCAGGTGTTTAATATATGAATTCTACTTTTTCTGTTATTTTATGAAGTTGATAACAGTGCTCAAGTTACTGCAAGAACTGTATTTATTTATCTTAGTTATATGTATTGTAAATGTTCACAGCTACTTTGTAAGAGTTCAAATATCTTGGCTAATGTAATAGAATGTACCCTATAAATTTCACAATGACAACTGGATGGAGTGCTGGAAACTGGATTCAAATTTAAAATGTCCTGAAATTATGAAAAAATAGACATGCTCAATGAAAACAAGTTCAGAAGGAAAGATGACAAGGTAGCTCAGTTCTGTAGATTAGAAGCTGGTGCAGATACAAAGTACGGTTGAAAAAAAAGAAAATAAGAACGGAGTAATGAAGACATAAAAAATTATTTATCCATTTATTTTTTGAAGCATAAAGAGAAAGTATCTAAAGTATATTTAAAAGGGGTTAAAATAAATGCTTTCAATAGAGCCAACTATTTTTAAGAATAAATTCAAGGTTTGTGTTGAATAATGTGGCAGAACTCTATAGATATTTATATCCAGCACAAAGGTAAATTTATCCTTTTTATTTTTCAAAAACTAGACCAATTAAATTATTCCTCTGAGAATGGCAAATGGTACAACTACATGTGGGAGATAAGAAGTTAATCATATTGCCCTTTAAATTAGGTTTTCAATTTTTAATTTGTGCTTTTAAAATTTTATATCGTTCTGTAAGCTCTGAAGTATATGCATTCTACATATGTCATATTATATATTTAATATGCCACATTATTATCATACTATTATTTAATTCTAAATATTTTAATTTCCATTAAGATTTATTCTTGAGTCCTGGGTTATTTTAACACTGTCATGGGAATTTCTCAATACTTGGATATTTTCTAGTATTTTCAATATTGTTTTCTAACTAAATTTTATTGAGGTTAGAGATAACATTCCTTATCATTTCAATTATTTGATATCTGTTGAAACTTGTTTTTTTGGCTCAGCAAATAGCCTATTTTTGAAAATGTTTTCCAAGCACTTGAAAAGAATATATATTAGTTGTCCACATTGGAAAAAGCAAGTGCAGTTTGTAAGCTTCTCTAAGTCTCAGTTTCTTTAATATTAAAGAAGAGCTTTTTCATGAAGATTAAATATTATACTATCAGGTGTATAAAACAGTTATTTTCTAGAATAAAAAAGAACTAAATCAATTCTTTGCTGTGTGAGTTTTTATAGATTTTTAGGGAGAGGCCCAGTCTAATATAAGGTATTACGTCATAACTGGAGTCTGAGATATTTTTTAAAACATACTTATCTTAAAGTGTTTACTTAAATATTATGGAATCATTTATTAACATAATAAACAGGTAGTAAAGAGATAATATATCTTCACCTAGTTGTACATATTTGGGGCCACAGTTCTTTTTCCTTGGATACCTGAATTTGTGTTTTTATCTATCAGCAATCAGTGTTGCAGAAGAAAATTATGATGAAATTCTGATTCTATCTTCATTGTAGACAAAAGTTCTTACTTATTTTATTTCTCTTCCAAGTGTGGATATCTATGTGTACTGTTTACTTTTAAATGTTGATGTTCAGCAAATTTTTCAGTAATTCTAAGATAGGATTTTGCTTGTCATTAACATTGATTGACACTTAGCACGCCCTTTCATTTTTAATGAAAGAAGTTTTTCTTCAAGAGAGACTATCTTTGGAATGCCAATTCAGATACTGGTGATTCTTTTTTCTTAGCACATTCTGATAGAAGGAACACTGATTAGCTCACTATTACTAATGACAACGTCAATAATTTTATATGCTTATATACTCATTAATTCTGTTTCCCACAGAATTTTCCTCTAGACCAGCTCCCTTAATCTACATTCTCTTTTTTAGGTAATGTCATCATTACCTAAGACTAGTCATCATTACAAACACTATTCAAACTATTATTTCTAAGCTAATTGCTAGTTTCCAGTCAATGATTTTTTCAGTCAATGATTTTTTTCACTCCAAAAACATCTAAAGTTTCAAATTAGTGCTTTAATAAACATTTATGTCTAAATCTATATTAAATCATGAAATATATTTTTAAAATAATATCGACACTGATATTTAAGTAGAATCCCAAGTCCAACATTTTAATAGAAATAGTATAAGTATATTCATTTAGCACAAACTAAAAAAAAAGCAAACATTATTTTTGACTAGATAATACAAAAAAAAATACAAAAGAAGAAAAAATGTAAAAAGCAAGATTGATGCAATTTTTTAAAATGAGATAGAATCATCATATTCTTAGTAAGTTTCATTTCCCAGTAGATTTATTTGGGTTTGATTGATTTCATGCATCTAAAAATTGGCTCTCTGTCATTCCTATTAACAGATTTAAGAATATAACTTCTACTTTCTTTTTAAATGTTTCATAATGCCCAGCTTCCAATATTTGAAATGCTTCACTATACCTTCCAGATGGAAGTACCAAACAGGAAGCTATAACTCTCTGTTTATTCCTATTTCATCGTTACTAATGCATACAACAATATTAAAAGGAAAATGAAATGTTTACATTTATTTTAATTTTTTTAAAGCACAAAGATAACATCCCTATATAAACTGTGATTTTATGTGGCTACTTGTTCACATATTAAGCAGAGCAGTTTGTGGTTACTTAAATTGCAATGTGTAAATTTGATGTTTAATGTAATTATTTATTTTATCTATTATTCAGAACAAGAGAATATTCCCTGCCTCTTGTGAATATTCTCCACCAATTAGCTATTATAATCTTTTATAACAGCCTTGGGAGGTATAAACATTCATACAAATTTATAAATAATTTATAATAATACATTTATGTATATTACTAATGATAATATATGTATATAATATAGCATAATAGTAGGAATCTGTACTTTATATATATACTAACAAAATATGTATAGTTTACATGAGTATGCATATTTAACATATATAATAAAGTATGTTACTGCTATATGCAAACATTTACATATAGTATTAACATATCAACAAACATATACATATCAAAGCTAGGACGATAATATACATAACCACAGCAGTCCTCATTTGCACTTGTCAGGCCCTTATCAGGAGTCAGTATTTTTTATTTTTGTCTTCTATCCTTACTTCTAATTTCCCTTTGACTTCAGCTAGCCCCTAATATGCTTATAATTATTTAACTTACCAGATAAAAACTATTTTTATTTCTGAAATACTTATGCTATTAGTGGTTTTGACTGTGTTAAGCTTTTGCAGCTTTTCAATATCTTTAACTTCTGGCCATGCTAGTGCTAAGTAGCAACTCAGAGAATCCCTCTGAATTTCATACTTACTAACTCTTGCCTCTATCATGCAGTAGCAACCCAATTCCCACTTGATAATTAGGGTCAATCATCAAGATAATAGAGCAACCCCACTCTTTAAAGTTCAGTGACATGTGCATCCCAAAGTGGCCAGGAGGCAGTTTTTGTTTCTAGCTCAATGAAAACCATGTTTTGTCCTCAAGCGAAATAATTTTCCCTTTGAGAACTAAGATCTCTAAACCAATTTTTCTAGTGGATAATTAGGGGTAATAATGACAACCACTTCTTCCTTTACCCTTTAATTTCTAGACCTGTGGCTAAATGATATATATAGATGATAGGATTATAGATCTAGATCTCTCTCTCTCTCTCTCTCTCTCTCTCTCTCTTCTCTCTCTCTCTCTATATATATATATAAATAGATAGATCAGAATATGCAACATATCTTATGAAAGAGCACACAAACTATACATGGTGTTCTAGTTAAGTCTTCTATGGGCTGTTCCAATGTCATATGAAGCCAGTTGCTTCAGGGTTATAGAGGCATAGCGAGACCAGTGAATTTCATGAGCACGAAGCAACATGACAAGCCTTTTCTCTGTAAAATAAACTATGTGGTTAGAATTAATTCCACATAATATCCTAGGAGGTAAATAAGGTGCCCCCTGAACCACAGATGATATTGCTGGCAGAAGCATTTTGGGCAAGAAATGTGAATCCAGATAAAAATTAAGTAATTATTCCCATCAGGGCCAAATGCTACCCCCTTCCACGATGGAAAAGATGCAATATAACCAATCTGCCGCCAAGTGGCTAGCTTGTTCCCAAGGAAAGCAGCCATATCAGCCAGTTAGTGTTAACCTTTGCTATTGGTAGGTAAGCAAAGACCTTTGGGTGTGCAGGCACTGACTTCATTCTGCTACCATTGCTTCTGCCCACCCCCCGCTTCCTGCCCCTGCCCCTTCTTTTAAGACAAAGTTTCACGCTGCTGCCAGGGTTGGCCTTGAACTCCTGGGCTCTAGCCATCCTCCCACCTCAGGTTCCCAAGTAGCTGGGACTAAAGGTTTGCACCACCACACCTAGCTCCTACTACCATTGCTTCTGAGACTTACTGTAAAGGGCTAGAGTTTGATAGTAAAAGGGGGCTTGCTGAAATACACAGAATGAGTTGCCTTGTCCACTTCATTAATGGCAGCCTCCTTCTCAGTGGCTGTCCTTGGTGCAAGCATGAATATCCACGTATTCACAAATATCCACAGTCTTGTATATCATTTTCGGAAATCTGTACACGTTATCATTCCCAGATCTCCTTATCATCAATTATACAATTTTGTTTTTTTCCCTGAACTTCTTTTGAAGCCTTTGACTATTTCCTTCAAGTCAGCCATAGATCTATACCTCCAGCCATCTTTCCTTTCAGGAAAAGAGAATTACTAAGTGAATTTCATAGATACCTAGCCATTGGTTAGATTTCTTTTTCCTGAAGTATTTCGGAATCATCATGAGCAATGCTGTGATGCCACACCATCCACATTCAAGTCATGCCAGCAAACTGTCTGAATCTATCTGTAAGCTAGGCCTGCACTTTTTCTTCCTTCATAAATGAGTTTTAGGCAACTTAAATTGATGTTATAAATATGAGTTTAGGAGAGAGACAACTGTAGCTGGAGTTGGCTATGGAATTATGAGAAACTTGCTCATGAAACTTATCTATGCCTTCAAAAATTGATCAATACTTATTTATGCTAATTTTATTTGATAATTTTTGTGTTCATTTTAGCATACATAAAAAATTATGCTTTGTTATGTTAGACTTCTGATCACAATACATAGAGAATTTTTTCCATATACAAATCAAATAAAAGTTCAGAAGATTCCTGATTTATTTCACTTTCAGGACCAACTGGCCACTACCAAAGATCTATTAGTTTCAAATGATTCTTATTATTTCCTCAGGCTGCTGTCCATTAGGGTGACCGTGTCCCTCTGTGCTGCCTGGTTATTTGCTACACTGCGGCCTCCATTGCTCTAGGTCTCACCATTACCACATAATTTAGGAGGCCTGTCTCAACAGCTGTGTCAGAGGGAGGCATGCATATCCAAAATATTAAGGCAAGAGATATTATGATGTATTTAAGGAAATAAAAGTAGTTTTCTACTTGGGTATTAAATCACTACAGTAGTGGACATAAAAGAGCGATGGGACATGTTGCTGAAAAGTAGCAGGTCATTGAAGATCCTCATGTGCTATACTGCAAAGAGTTCAAAGTCCTCAAATTTTAGAATCATATGAGTGCTTTACAGTAACAGAAAGAACTTGTTTTTTTTTCAGCTCACAATAAGAAGAATCCCTTGAAATACGTGTTATATGGGAAAGAGGAAATACAGTATTTGAAATGCTCAGATATTCATCTTTAATTTCTATCAACAATAAATATTTTTTCTAGGTCCAAGAATTATAGAAAGAAATATTTTTAAATACCGTTATTATTTTTTTTGTGTTTCGAGGTAAAATAGATGTGCCTTAGAATTTTAATGGCTCTGTAGCTATCTACAGAAGCAAAATATTAGAAAATCAAGATTGACAATATCGAATATTTGGCACAATATGGATATCTTTTTTAAAAATACCTATTTTGAGCCAAATATTTTATGTGTAAAGCATTTTACTATCCATTGACTGTAATTCAGTAAAAAAGTAAAGTGAGCTCTCATTTTAACATTCATAGCATACAGGCATTACATTTTGAACTTATACCAAGAATAGCAATTATGGAATTGTCTATATACAAATTGTAGAGAAAAAAGTCAAATTCTCTAAACCATTGTTTATTTTGAAAATAGCCAATTACTGTTGCTTGACTGGCAGCCATTTTCATATAATTAGCTGCTCAATTAAGCACAATGTGTTTTTATTCAAATTGCATCCATGTACAAGAGCAGTAGAAGCAATACATTTCAGTTAGACAGAACATAGCCTCTAACAAAACATAAGAACTGCAATTTAGGTTAATATTTAGGATTCATTATTTATACAGACTTGAGAGCCTTGTTTTATGACATTCTATTTCCATAATAAGTTTTTATCTTAGAGAAATGCTGAATGATTTGCTATCCTCTATATTACCGCATTTGTTATAAGCAGCTAGAAGCATATTTCAAAGTGTAGTTAAGCTGAAAGTCATTCATAATGCCATTTGCCTCAGATTTATGTTTTGGTTAAATTCACTTTTGACTTAACATTTTCAATAGATTTGTTCTAATTTACTAACAAAAAATGTTTTAAAAACAAATATAATGGTTTTCTTTGAAACACTAACATTTAAACAAAATTTTCATTTGATTAGATTCTCCCAATATTTTTGAGGTTATGTTGGTATATCTGCCCAAGAATCATTAGTTTACTCTCCTCTTGATTATAAGTGCAACCATAAATGGAATTAAATGAAATAAATATAGATTATCAATTGCTGTTTGCATCCAACTATGTGCTTAAAGATGTTTTAACTTGCTATCAAATTATTACATCCTGCCAACATTTGAAATGAGATGTAATGACACACAAAATCAGAGCATTTATCACTAAAAGGCAAGCAGGCTGCCTGTCCTGGTTATAGAAAATGTGCTTGTATACATTAGAAGTCATATGATTATGGAACGTAATCCATTTCAAGTAGAAATTTTTGCATGTTATGATTGCCTCCATCTGTGTATCATGTTATGTGATTAAAAATCATAGAACAAAGTTTTCAAGTAATAGTACAATTATAATAGTTTGCATTCGTTTTTTCAGCTGATGCATTGTAATTTGGTTTACCTCCCATAAGCAGGTTGTCACCTGTTTTCTGGTTTCACAGTTATTAACACCATAGACACCATATAAATTATATGTAACAGTATTTTAATTTTAATGGCTTATTCTATGACTTCATATTCTTTATCCTATTGTCAAATTTTCTTTTCATAATTCATTTTTTACTCAAACCAACATTTACATAGAATTATTTCAATCGATTTAAAAGGAATTCACTACTTTAGTGAGTTCTAAACGATACCAGTTGATCTGAGGTAAATTTTTTTAAAAAGGGTTATCTGACTAAATATATTCTATATTAACTCATGAATGGATTATACGGTAGTCTCTGGTTTTACATTTTTTTCAGATTAATCTACACTACACATAACAGAAGAATAGCATTCTTAATTAATTTTACTCATTGTTCTAGACTTAATTTTTTAACACATATGTATACGTCACTTCATGTGCATCACGCATGTTCCACATGCCTTACAAATATTAACAGATGTGACATTCAACCCACCTTCATATGGCAAATTTCAATCTCCCTGCTCCTTTTCTGATATGTAAATGCTTCTTTTCCTTCTACTTGGAATCTTCCTCCCATTTCATGTTAAGAACCAAAAAATTGGTACATTCCAGGGTTAAGTTCAGTTTTCTTGTACTGACTGTATGTCAGTACTACTTTAGGTGATTTTGCTTGCATATTTACATAGATGTGTGTTTCAATATTTGAGAGCACTAATATCTAGAAGAATTGGTTTCATATGCCATAGAAAGTTGTTGTTCTGGTTTATTCCTGAAATGAAACCAATCAAACTTATATTTATAGGGGTACTAGTAAAATAAATAAACTAATAAAAAATATTAGATAACATACCAAAAATGTACCTGAAAAATACTTAAAATATAGCTTGAATTTCATATACAATTAGTTAATCTTACACAACTTACCCAAATACCCCTGTATCAATATGTACTTTTAATATGTAATTTTTAATGCATCATCTCCTAACCCTGAAAAAGGCAATTTATATACATACACTCACACTCACACCCACACATGCTCATATATAACGTATACATAGAGAGAGATTTATATATTTTTATAATATAAGTGATTTATGTATGTATATACATAAATTTATGTATGTATATACATAAATTAACAGAAATATAAATATGAAGCAAACAATTTACCATGTTAAAATTATAAAATTTCCTTTTGTTTTTATTTTTTCTAAAAGGAAATAAATAACTCCTTTTTAAAAGAGATTAGTTTGAACAGATCTATTGCTTAGTAAGATTACAGCAAATGCATTAGATGTTAGCTCATTAGTTTGACTTAATTAACTAAATATTATATATTTTAATTGTTTGCCATTACTAAGAAGTACTTCTTGTGTACTAATTTCCAAACACAATGACAGACATTATTTTAACAATCTGAGTAATTAAAAGATTGTTCTACATTTCATTAAAGAAATATAAATTTCAACACTTCTGAAACAGCTTTATTTTAGGAGATCTGGCAAGCAATTATTTAAAATATGTGCTAATCACATTTGATATCTAAAAACACGCACAGGTGATATTTCAAGCTGTTAGTAAATATTACGTTTTTGTAAGTACTCTAAATAACTACTTTGAGTTATGAAATGCATTTTAACCCATTTTCTTGATTTTAATTATTTAACGTTTTTCTAAGTCATGCCAAATGAGTAAATAGTGAATAAAACATAATGCAGTCTGTAATGATGCAATGAATGATGATTTCTGATTTCCCGACATTCTCTTTATCTCATTCATATAAATTAGTTATTTCTTTATTGTATTTTTTTTTGCTTTTCGAACATCATTAGTAAATTATTATTTTTATGTAATGCAAGATAAAGTGATTCAGAATTTAGCATAATTTTAAATGTTAATTCCTTAAAATTCTTCATAAAATTAGTTTATCATTTATAATTTTAACACATTAGAAGACTGAAACACTCAAAACACTTAAAAATTTTTTTATATAGAACATTTCTCTACAATTTTCCTTAAATAACAAGAGTTTGTTGATAAGTTTCAATTTTTTCTTCAAATGGCATATATTTACATGTGTACATATATTCATGTACTTTAGTGTATCATTTTCAAGCTCCCACATACTAATCTGCTAGAATCAAAATTATAAATTGTTGGTATTTAATGTTTAATAATTCCATACACTGAGTTGCAATGGAATTGAAGGTGGAATGCAATATCTCATTTGTTTTATTAACTCCCTCAATCACCCTGAAGTATTATGTCATTAAATATGAAATGTCTGATTTTGATCAAAAGTGTAGTTTATTATATCTCAAACAAGAGGCAGTATAATTAATCAAACTATGTGCCTAAACTATCAACCCCATTTTGCCATCTTAACCATAGGATGTTTATGACAGCAGCAAAGAATCCTGGAGAACAAGTGGTGATGAAATCACCAAAGGCATTTTCCACAGCTTGTTAATAATTGAATATTTTTCCTTGCAAGAAGTGGCCCAAAGCCTAGAATAAGTGGTAGTCAGCTGGTGCAAGATCTGGTGAATATGACTGATGACAGAGAGTTTCTAGGTCCACCTTCTGTAGTTTGAGCAGAGTTGTTTATTTTGAGCAGCGTTGTTTGTGCAATGTGGTTGAGCCTTGTCTTGAAAGAGGATTGACTTGTCTCTATTGACCAATCTTGGCAGCTTAATCACAAGCATCCTCATCATTTCGTCCAATTGGTTGAAGTAGACATCTGCTATAATCAACTGACCAAGTTTCATAAAGCTGTACTGGATAATGTTAATACCAGCGCTGGACCACCGAACAGACACCATTAGCTTTTTTGGATGAATATTCAGTTTTGGATTGTGTTTCAGCACTTCATCTTCATCAAACCATTGTGCCAAATACTTGTGATTGTCAAAAAGAATCCATTTTTCATCACAGGTAACACTATGTTGTGGAAATGGTTCACCTTTAAGCCATGACGGCAAAGAAAGGCAAGCTTCAAGATGATTTCTCTTCTGACGCTCGTTTAATTCATGCAGAACCCATCTACTCCACTTGTTTATCTTGCCAATGTGTTTCACATGGTCCAAAATTATTGGAATAGTAACATCAAACCTTGCTGCTAATTCACATAGGTTGAGATAGATTTGCTTCCACTACAGCTTTCAGCTCATGGCTTCACGAAATAGCTCTAAAAAAATTTGAAAGATAATCGCAAGCCAAAACATACATTTAAAAGACTGAGGCTGCACCTTCACAACAAAAATAAAACAAGAAGTGTCAGAGTGAAATGTTAGAGATATGAACTTTCAAACTTAGTACTTCAGGAAATTGGACATTTCATACTTAAAAAACAAATAGTTACTTCCAATAAATGAAAAAAATATAGAAGAGAAAGGGGAATTACCAAATGTAACTCAGATTATCTCTTTTGAGTACATGTATAGCTTTCATTGCTATTTTAGTTAAATTTTATAAGTTATTGCTTCAGTTACCAACAGCTACTAACAAATCACCACAAACTTTGGGCTCCATAATGATGTATTATTTCTCATGATTCTGAAAGTTGGCTGGATCATTTCTCTACTGCTTTTGCCTGGAGGTCTTTAGTTGGCTGCATACAGCTGGTGGTTAGGCTGAGAACAAACCTTAGCCAGACCAGATTGGGTGGCTGTCTCTGTCTCTGTCTCTGTCTCTGTCTCTCTCTCTCTCTCTCTCTCTCTCTCTCTCGGGTCTTTTATCCTGAGCTTCTTCATGGCATAGGGGACTTACAGCAGTGTTGTAAGTGCACATAATGCAAAGTTGCAAAACTTTTTGAGACCTAGGCTTTTGAAATCATCCAATGTCACTCTCAATAATTATCGGCCAAAGCAAGCACAATGACAAGCCAATTTTAAGGGACAAGGAAACAGATTCCATCTCTTGGTGGGAGATCTGCCAAAGAAATTGTGGCTGCATTTAATGTACTCCCATAAACTAACTATAATATTATGGTATTAATACCATATTTTCACTTTTACTTTGTTTTTATATCCAAAGATAGGATCCTCTAGAAGAGATTCCCATTGCTGTCAAAACAACTGTGTGATATTGGTGAGTTAAAACCTATCCTAATTCAATTTCCATATCTGCAACACTGTAGATATTAAATGTACATAGTCTTTTTAAGTTACTTTGTAAGTGAATTAAGATAATGCATAAAGTGCTTAGCTCAATAACTGGCATATGATAAGCTCTAGTCAATTGTTTAGCTATTTCTAATAGCCTTTCAGCTCTATAGAAATTATAATTGTGAAGCAGACATGTCATGAACTGTAACTTTATTCTTACTTGGCATGTTTAAGGGCTGTTCAAAAGAAAATACTTTTCATGTGCCATGTTTATCAATTTATATTAATGTTTAAACATTGCGTCTTCTAACAACACTTTCCCAATTTGCTGAATAAGATCAAAGAATATCTGATATTTACTCAATGCAAATACATTTTTTACATGTGAATTTTAAATATGAATCTGCTTGAAACTTTCCCTCTACTTCAATGTGATCTTCAGAGTAATAAACTTAACTTCATCAATAAGCCACCCTCTGTCAAATCTTTACCCCTAACCGTAGGATCAATGATACCTGGGCGTTAAATTTATAATGAGCCCTGAGCCATTGCCTCTCTGGTTTAGCATCAGTCATCATTACCATGGTTAATTGTGAGTAAATCTTATCAGACTATTTTGGACCCAGTTCCCAATGATTAAGCCTCTAGATTATTCACACTATCAGTAATTATATCCTGGTCTATTTTATCATCCAAAACTTAATTTGCTATTTTTCTAAGAAGGATCAGGTCATCCACCTTCCTAAACACATACATATATAGGTCTACACATGCATGCAATTCTGAAATCTCTGGCAAATTCCTACTTTTACTTAAAAATTTAGCTATGGAATTAGATATCTGTGATTCCCTCACACAGATTTCTCGACTTTCCCACTTCTACTACTCTTGACATGGACCATTGAGGAAACTGTAGAGTATTTCACTCAGTACTCTTGTAGTTATTTTCTCCACTAACTCTTTTAACACTGTATAACCCCATATTATATCTCTGCTTCTTTCACTGTCTCTGATCCCTTTGTTTATAAGAATTTAGTTCTAACCACCTTAAATCAAGTTTCTTGGTCTAATACCTTTTAAAATGGGAAGCTCCATAAATGACTAGAGAAAGGCTTTATTAACATTTTATTTATTATTTCAAATGTTGTTAGGTTAAATTTCTATTTTAATCATTATGTGCTACAAAAAGATTTTGTTGAGTAGAAAATACTTTATCTTTCGCCAATTCTAATAATACAATTTTTGAGAAAAGAAAATGAGAGTTTAACTAACGTAGCTATCTTAAAGAAATCCAATCGCTTTATCTTAACCAGTTTGGGGAAAATATATCTCCTATGAGGCATTTCTTTCCCAGTATGTACGAGAAAATGTCATTCTAAGTCACCAGAAGATCTATATATAGAAAAGACAGCTTTAACTTCTAAATCCGTTCCTCTACACAATATGGCAATATTATTTTCCCAATATAACAATGTATTTTTTATTTCCAAATGAAATAAACTTTAAAGTGGTCACCTATGTTATTTCCCTGGAATATCAATATGTTTGAATATAGAAAGTCCTCAAAGGATGTTGTTTTGTCTTTTCATTATAACATTGATAAGAAAAAAATATTGACTCCTGGCCAGGGCCTCTGCATGGAGTCTGCACATTCTCCCCGTGTCTGTGCGGGTTTTGTCCAGGTACTCCAGTATCCTCCCACATCCTAAAGATGTGCACATGAGGTTAACTGGCATGTCTACATTGTCCCAGTAAGAATGAGCATGGGTGTGTGTGTGAATATACCCTGTGATGGAATGGCATCCTGTCCAGGGTCGGTTTCCACTTTGCACACTGAGCTGCCGGCATGGGCTCTAGCCAGTGAGACCCTGAAATGGAATAAGCAGGTTGCAAAACAAATAAATGGATGAATACAAATAACTGTAGAATACAAATTCATAAAGCATACCATGACGACACAAATGCACAACAGTAAATGATGCAGCAGGCAAGTGCTCAGTGAGCCCATCATTTGTTCTCATTTGTTTTGAACTGTCTAGTGGTAAGAGGTGCTCCTTACAATTTTTGTTTTGCAAAGAATTATTCCTTGATTTAATCCACCACCACTATGACTGCTGTCACTCTTTGATGGACCAAAAATTGGGTAAATAATCATCTTACTTGTTTTTATTAATCTTTCTGAACTGTATGTATAGTTCACATTTATTTCAATGTTTAATATTAGAAGTGTTTGGATCTTTATTGAGAAGTTTAGTGATGTTTTGTGACCAGAAATATGCCATAGAAACTTAACACTTATATATATCAAATTATGGGAAAATTAGTTTTATCGTACAAAGTTTGGTGTAAAGTCACAGTTTCTAAGAATCTACCGCCAACGTTAAGTGAAGATTTACTCTAATCCATCTCTACTACTCTAATTTTGTTATTTGGACAACTATGAAAGTCCAAGTCATAAGATGCCAATGAATTAGAGTAAGCAACATAAAGATATTTGTGTTTATAGGTTTTTCAGAATAATCAAAATATATCCATTACACTTATAGACATTCTAATATCATAACTAAAAATGAGTAATCTGTACAAAGACTAATAAAACATAAAATAAATCATATGCAAAAGCAGAAGAAATGTATATTAATTAAATTAATTTTAAGCATTTGTTCAGTTACCACTGAATGTTTTAATAAAATACATTGGTAGATTATTTTTGCTGAATTTCTCCTTATTCTAATTTATCAGAATTACTATAAAAATTGCTTTAATATGCATTCCATGCTATGGGTTTAAATATGCTCTCAGCAATATTCTCTAAAGTAATCCTTACTGTGATAATGTAAAATAAGTGACAAAACTATTTTTTTCCTTTTCTATTAATGAAATAGAGGATCTAGGCTACAGGAGTTAAATCCAATCGCACAAATTATAAATATAAGTAGACTGGGTCTTGGATCGACATCAACTAATGCCACAGCTTTCTCACACAAAAAAACATATATGACCCAAGAATATGGACAAAAGTAAAAGGATGTAGTATATGGCTAATATACATAATTTATTCACATATGATTCTACAGAATTTATTGTTTTATTTATAGCTGAATATATTACTATTTGTGATATTGAAACTCATACAGAGAAAAATGCAAGATATCAAGCAGAACCTTTCCAAACCTCAGAAAAAAATTAATTCAAAGCTTGAGGAATACTCTTAACATAATAAGTCCTATTTTTATGGTTTCAAACATTCATTCATCAAATGTGTATTGAGGATCTACTATGCATCACACAGTGACCTAGGGAGGTGGCTTCAAAGAAAACCTTGTTCCTTCGTTCATGGAGCTTAGATTTTTAAAAAATCATAGATAATTTGTGATAACTTCAGTTGATTATCACAAGCAAATTTTTATTTTTTATTCATTTATTTCAAAATATTAATAGGGTACAAGTGTTTTTGTTACATGGATGAATTGTATAATGTTGAAGTCAAGGCTTTTAATGTACCTCTCAGCAGACTACTGCATAGTATATCTGGTATATATGTTTGTATCCCTCTCCCCACAATACTTTTCCCTTCTTAGTTTCCAGTGTTACGTACACCACTATAGGACCACGTGTACACATCATTGTGAGAGTGCTTGCCCTCCCTGCTCCCTTCTGGGCCTGGCCTGGGCAATGAGGATGCAGCTGCAGTTGAACTGACGCCTATGCAGACCAGGTGTTCCGGGGCTGAGATCTCAAAATTTCATCAGTTGCAGTGACCCAGGATCAGAAGCCAGTGGGTTGCTGCTGTGTCCGTTCTCCAGCGCTATGCTGCTGCACAGTCTCCAAGCAGCACCCTGGATGGCCTGCTGTGGTCGTGGGCTCACCTGG
Source organism: Indri indri (assembly GCA_004363605.1). Classification (NCBI taxonomy): domain Eukaryota; kingdom Metazoa; phylum Chordata; class Mammalia; order Primates; family Indriidae; genus Indri; species Indri indri. Next base: position 41,653 of record RJWJ010012092.1, read on the forward strand.
CAGTTTGGGTTGTAGTGTCCACAGGAGGAGTGTGGAGCCCCAGGGATCTCTTCTCTGACCCTTCTCCATGTGTGGGAGCTTTCCCCAGGCACCTTCCAATCTTGCCAGGTGGATCACCTCCCCTCCTTCTCCTTCAGTTTGGGTGTCTCCAGTTACTTCTCTGATGATTCACAATGTTCTCTCCAAGATGATCCATCCGCAGGTGACCGCCTACATGCAACTTTCAGTCCGCTTCTTGAGAGTGGGAGTGCAAGCTGCTTTTAGTCTACCATCTTGGCTCCTCCTCCAGAAGGAAACTTTTAAATATATATATATATGAAACTTTTAAATATATATTTAATTGAATGTAAATTTGATTTTATTATTTGGTTGTAAATTTAAATTGAATGTTATTTGATTTTAAGCATATTTGTTTGTTTATTCTATTTTGAACATTTCAGCAGGCTACTCTTAACTGTGGGTATGTTTTATCTGGTAAGATAGAGTTGAGTTCGGTTTCTACAAACAGACTGAACAATATAGTCATAGATCATGGACCAGTGATGTTAAAAAAAAAATCTTTAAAACAATCTATTTTTATGGTTTTTAAACCTTGTTTTATGCACTTTCTTCACAGAAAATGATTGTGGTAGTCAAATATATAACAATCATACGAAGAGAGACTTTTGTTTGAAATAGGGATGCACAACTTAGAAACCCATCAACCCCTATTCTTATCACAGTAGTCTAATTACTAAAACCTCTAGGCCTAACGGAAGGCTGAATTTGAGAAAAGCTATCTATGTCAGCCTACTTCAGTTTAAAGAAACAAATTCCCTGACAGTGTCTTTGAGAAAAATCATATACATTTTCTATATGTCATCCACTGAAAATAAATTTAAAAATTAATATTGCTCAATTTGAAGCAATATTAAGTATAAGAAATAATGTTGAACTAAACTTTTCTGTGTCGAACATCTACGATTTGATGATATATTCCATTCTGGAGTGACATGATGTAAATATACTCCTTTTTAAACTTAACAAGCATTCACACTTGAAGGCAAATTTAGTTTCTTGTCTTGTTAAGGCATCCCTAAATCCATTAACTTTTTTTTTTAACAAGGCATAATTTCTAGGCAACTCATCCTCCAAATTAAATCTACTTTGTCAATTTCTATCATAAACT
>RJWJ010012093.1:0-27387 GCA_004363605.1 Indri indri
TTGTTCCTCCTCTATTGTAAGGGTCTCCCCCTACCCCCAGCTTCTTTCAGAATTTCTTCCTTATATTTAATTTTCTGTAGTTTGAATATGATATGCCTAGGTGTACTTTTTTGATGTTTATCCTGCTTGGTTTTCTCTGAGCTTCCTGGATCTGTGGTTTGGTGTCTGACATTAATTTGAGAAAATTCTTAGTCATTATTGTTTCAAGTATTTCTTCTGTTTCTTTCTCTCTTTCTTCATTGGTATTCCCATCACACATACATTATACCTTTTGTAGTTGTCCCATAGTTATTGGATATAGTTCTGGTTTGTTTTTTTTTTTCAGTATTTTTTCTGTTTTTTAGTTTTGGATATTTCTACTGAGATATCCTCAAGCTCAGTGATTCTTTCCTCAGCTATGCCCAGTCTACTAATAAGCCCATTAATAGCATTCATTTCTGTTACAGTATTTTTGATCTCTATCATTTTATTTATTTATTTAGAATTTCAATCTCTCTACTTACTTCACCCATTTGTTTTTGCATGCTGTCTACTTTATCCATTAAAGTCCTTGATATATTAACCATAGTAGTGTTAAATTCCTGAACTGATAATTCCAACATCTCTGTCGTATCTGAATCTGGTTCTGATGTTTGCTCTGTCTCTTCAGACTTTTAGTATACCTTGTAATTTGTCCTTGACAGCCTGACATGATCAACTGGGTAAAAGGAAGTGGTGGTGAGGGGTAGGGACAGGAGAATCATTCTGTGCTCGCATGAGTAGATCTCGGTATTTCAGTGAGCCTACGCCTCTGGGCTGTGGACTTCACAAGTGCTTCTCTAGACTCCCCCCACCAGCTGGGACAGGATGGCTGGAGGGAGCTGGAGCCAGCTATTTCCCTTCTCCCATAGGGAAAGCTACAAGGGGCTGGAATTGAATATTTCCCTTTCTCTACTTGGAAGGCTGGAAGGAGCTGGAGTTGGTATTCCCCTCGCCCCAGGTCAGTGAGGCTCTGCGAAAACCTCAGCAGGTCAAGATCTGGTTAAATAGTTTATCCAGCGGGCAGATAGTGTTAAGAAAAACAGAGCTTTCTGGTATATTTCAAAATGATTTCCCTTCTCCTCCTGCTGCCAGGATGAGGGATTTTCCTTGATAATCCCTTTGAGACCCTGCTAGAGCTCCTTGACTAGGTCTCTCAGGAGTTTCTAGTTCCCAAGCTCATCCACACTGAGCCTCCAGCAATTCATCAGTTACAGTTTGGGTTTGTCTATGCAGGCACTCCCAAGGAGGTTTCTGCTCATGTGCTGTGACTCTCTGTATTCACTTGCTTGTGTCTCTAATTAGGCGGGTGGGTGAGGAGGGTGGTGATAGCAGTTTGCCCTGTGATCTCTCTTCTCTTATGGATCTAAGAAGAGCTGTTGGTTTCTCAGTTGGCTCAGCTTTTTACTTGTTGTTAGGACTGAGTAGCAACTTCTAAGCTCCTTATATGCTAAGCTGGAAACTAGAAGTTCTAATTCAGAGTTTAAAATTGACCCTCTGCCCTTCCTACACTGTCCTCTCATACACATATGGCCTGTTAAATTCTTCGTTGTCCTTTCCTACAAGGATACAAATCACAGATACGCAGGAAGAGAAAAGGCCGCAGGCTGGGCAGTCCTGCCAGGAGGCAGAATTATTCTCAGCTCATCTTTCTTCCAGGTCTGGCACATCCTTTCCAAATAGCAAGTCCTCTAAGAGGACAGATGCTCAATCCCCTCCCAGAACACAGACAGGAAAAATACCCCTCCTTTAGTAAAGTTAATTGAGTTTGGAGTATATTCATTGATTGTAAAAGAGAAAAAAATATAAAAGAAGTAAAACCTAATTTTTAAATTTATGAAGAGTAAAAACAAAATAAGCAAATATTTAAAATGCATAACTCAATTCCAAATTGTAACCAGCTAGGAGAGAAAGTGATTAAGAAAGGAAAGGTGAAGTTTGAAAGGGCTAGAAGTAGAAACAGGAGAAAGGACATCAATTAAGGAGAAGAAAAGGGGGAAAAAGCATCTGATACAAAAGGATCCAGGAGAAACTCAGGTGCAGAGGAGCATTGTTGGGGAGGGCTAGAGAGAAAGTGAAGGATAAAGAGAAAGTGACAGAAAAAGAAACCTTATGTTCTATCCATTTTGAAATACTGGTCTGATCAAACTCAGATCTCCAATTGGCTACAGCTGCGGTCCCCAACCCCCGGGTGGCCCCGGTCCATGGCCTGTTAGGGACCCGGCCGCAGAGCTCTGCTGCACCCCCTTCCCCCATCCATGGAAAAATTGTCTTCCATGAAACTTAGGAATGGGAGGGGTTGGGGAGGGCAGTGCACTGCAGGAGGTGAGGGGCTTGAGCCAGTGAGTGAAGCTTCATCTGTATTTACAGCCAGACGCTCCCCACTGCTTGCACCACTGCCTGAGCTCCACCTCCTCCCTCCCCCAATCTGTGGAAAAATTGTCTTCCATGAAACCAGTCCCTGGTGCCAAAAAGGCTGGGGACTAATGGGCTACAGGATTTGGGGCCTTTTGTTACTGAATTAGCTAATTAATTGCTATTTGCAGCTCTCTAAAAGGTACCCTTAGTATCATCCACTAAATGGCACAATCACAAGAACTCACCAAAGGCTGGGCTGGAGTAACTAGAAAATATTAGGCCAGATGTGGCCATGGGCCAAAGATTCCCAATCTGTACCCCTTCTGAGGGGTAGAGAGAGGATTATTAGATTACTGCAAGTATTTTCCTACCTAGAATTGGGATAAAGGAATAGAGTTAAACATGACTATAATAACATGAGTAATGTCAGGAACAAGAATATTTAAATAGAAAGCATGACTGTCTTGAATATACACACTCACCATGTCTACAATTAGCCAGTTACATTTATGAATATAAAATAATATTTAACAGATAAAACCCTTTTAATGGTTTTTGGGGAACACTGTTTCAAAGAGTTTTAAATTTTTAGAATAAAATACAAGAATTTCTTTTTTTAAAAATTAAATGAAACAAATTTGGAACAGGCTGATCTTATGGCTAAATTTATCAGACCACAATCAGTGAGTTGTTATTGAAGCCCACTGAATCCATTCCACATTATCCAGTGCAACAATGTGTCAACCCAATCACGATGTCATTCTCTTGTGGGTCTGTTTTCATTCAGGCACTTTCAGACCCACTGGGAACAGCCCCACCTACACCTTTGTACAGTTCGAGGAGGAAGGAGATGAAGTTTGAGAAGGTAAGAATTAGTCAAAACAAACAAGTATGAATGTCATGAGTGGTAGAATCAAAAACTGTCTTTAAATTTAGCAAAATTACTGTTCTAACAGTTAACTTCAACCATTTTCCTCTCCATATTTATGCACTGTATTATAGTCACGTAAAACAGCCGTCACATTTGTACCTACCTGTCTGCTGCATAGCCTAAGGTGAACGCCCCGGCCAGGAAGCCGAGATTCAGGATGGCTTGGGTGAGGTCCAACAGCCACGCATTGACACAGACGAGGTCAAACTGGGGAAGCAAAGAAAACACATGTGGAGACATGTGGAAATGTTTATCTTCAAAACATGTTATCTTTTGTGTAGATCAATGATCTTTTAACATTTTTGCTCATAGACTCATAAAATAAATTTTGAAAATGCATCATATGCGTATTTTTGCATTGATGCATAAATATTTTTTGTCAGTTTAAATAACTGCAAACGATATGATTTTTAGTATACTATAAATACTGATATTTTAAAATAATGTCGTTATTACATCATCCCTTTAAGTGTATTCAATAAGAGTATCAACACCATAGCAACTGGACACCTACCATCATCCAGTAAAAAGGAGTTCTTTAGCAGTCTACAACTGGATATCGATCTTTTTTATCTTTGAACTCTTAAGTTCATTCCCACATACTTTTATCCTAATGTAATATATTTTATGTAGAAAATATTGTACTGATTACTTCACTATACATCTCTGTGCACTGACTTATGCATATAAATTGACATTTAAGTTCTTAAACTTTCCTATGACAAGTATCTAAATATTAGAATTCTGATTGGATTATAATTACAGTTACTTCAGACCATAATTGATAAAAATGTAAGATATCATGAATTTTGTAAAATAATGATTACACATAAGTAAAATTTTGTTGGAAATGTACCTCTCCATTTTCAGAAGAATGTTAATGGAGGCAGGGTTTTCCCAGTTAGGTCATATAATCTGTGGATGAGTATTACTTATTACTGGAATGACTTAGGACTCAACATTAATTCTGTTCCTGTTTTGCATTTTTATAAATTTGTAGGCCAAAAAGACTTGTCTGTATAAATAAATTAATGGGAATGAAGAGAGTTTTGTTACAGTAATGTTAGCCAACGTCATGTAAGTTCCCCTACAATTTTGCTCTAAGGAAAAAAAGGGAAACCACCAGAGTTACAAAGTCGTTTGATTAAGTCATTATTCATTTACTTTTTTCTTAATTACTTTCTGAACACTAAAACAATATTTCAACTTGTCCTGTTGTTTGGTGCCCCACAGGCTTTAAAGCCTCAAGTGGATGCATCACAATAAGATGGGAGAAACACACGATTCATTTTGCAAAGTGGAAAAAGAACAGTTTTGAATAGGGACCTGCATCCTTACCACTGGTACATGTGCGGGCAAATCTGTCGTGGGAACAAGGACATATGAGTTGAGGATCTGAAAAGTGACTCTCTTAAAAGTATCTAGAACCTCAACCTCTGTGATTGTCTCTGTAAACCCCTAAATGATGAGCTTACCCCAGTTTGAAAACCACTGCATTGCACTGTGGCATGAAGGGAAAACTAATATTGTTGGAAGAGGAATTTCAAGTAGTCTCATAAATACATATTCATAAGCAAACTGTCATACTTATTGATAAAACCCAACTTCTTGACTTGGTTCTATAGCTAATGACTTGTCATCTAATACAGTTGGAAAAAAGTTGGAGGCAGTAGTAGCTGGCCCCTCACGGAGATGCTGAGAAGACTGACTGAGGTAAGAGTAAAGAGATTTACATATATGCGTAAAGTTGTGATCATGGTAATTCAAAAGGATTTTTATAATCAATTTTGGTTTACCAAGGTACAAAAATTTTAAGTAAACTAATAGATAATTATTTATCTCAAATAATTTCCCATTGGAATTCAACATGTAAAGAATGTAAGTACATAAAATAAAGAATAAAAGTATATAAAACTGAGAAAGCAAACAGACTATTTAACTACCGAGAAAATGCCATATTTTGCTTTAGAAAAGTATCAACCAGTATCAAATATAAAAACCCAGAGAGTAGAATTTGCTTCGTCCAGCCATATTTCAAATAGTGGGGTTGGCCAGCACAGGGACACAGGCTCACTTTGTACAGATGGCATAGCAAGGCCTACCAAGAGCTAGACTTTTCATGTATTTGTTCAGCTGCTTTTGAATTGTGTGAATTAAAATGCCCCCAAATATTCTTTAAACCCATAAGATAGTCTTTAATATAAAATTGATTATCTTCTTGACTCTATCATAAAAGAAATAGTCAAAAGGGTCTTTTCATATTTCATATTAAAACAAAATTAACTTAAAATAAATGTCTAAATGGATAAAGCGCTGTGATAACTAAATGACAGTCATCTGGGCCAGATACTGCCTGCCCTGCCCTGCCTTCTCCATCCCAGAGGGCTGGAGGTGTGCCAGCTACATTTCCCAGACTCCTCTGCCAGCAGGGTTCTCTTCAGGTTCCACCAGTAGGGAGCCAATACAAGATCAGAAGGCAGGAGGGAAGTCTTGGGCCTTCTGCTTCTGGCTATGGCAGCAGCTCCAGTTCCAATCCTGCAGTGGCAACACTGGTTGGTGGCTGTAGGAGTTGGCCAGTGTTTGTAGCCACCGCCTGGCCACATGGGGGCAAAAGGATACTGCCCCACAGGTACCAGCTTTGTAATGGCTGGCCAGCAGGGCAGGGACTGACCACCAAGACACTCTGCAGGAGCTGTCCCTCCTGATCTCTGCCCTCTCCTTCTCTTCTAGCCCTTCCCAAACAGCTCAAATCCTAACCTTTTATTAGATCCCTCTCCGCTTAAAATACCCAGCCTGGTTTCTGTCTTTACAACTGGAATCTTGCCAGTTTTCAAAAGTACAAAATAACTTAAACAAATTAACACTATTTGGGTGATCGGCACAATTATTGCCATGACTCAAGCATTACAAAAGTGACACATGTAACCAAAACATTTGTACCCCCTTAGTACTTTGAAATAAAAAAAATTAAAATTAAAAAACCAAATTATGTATCTTTAAAGAAAGGCACACCTACCCACACTTGGTTGTGTTCGCAGTACACAGAACACTGCAGATGCAAGGATTCAAGAGCTTGGTGTTGACTCTTGCTTATACATTCAGGGAGCCCTCCTGGGGCCAATTCACTTGTGAGCTCGCTGCCTGCCTGCTGGGGCAACAGCTCAGGACCTGTGTTTCCTGAAATAAAGTACTAGAACTTGTAATTCCTAGGAAGACCTAAAATCCCCTTCTTGTCAGTGGGAGGTCATTGTGGATCACCAAAAATTTACTCAAGTCTGAATCAAAGACACGAGAGTTTATGTCTTTCTTCTACGGCAATTTATGTGGAACAAATGAGGCACCTCCTATTTTTTTTTTCCAAAGTGAACACATGCAAAAACATTACACAATTTTAAATGTTCATAAATCCATGTGTACCCATTCTGTTACTTATTAATCTTCAAAGTCACATTTACACAAAGAGAATTACTCCCCTTGGCATGAGCAGAAAGTCAATCTGATAAAAAACTCAAACAACTGTTCGCGTATGTTGTAAGGATTACATTGCTTCATTTTACAAAAAGCACAACTGTAGCCAAATTAGAGACTTTTGAAGAGTTTCCAAGTAAGGGCTTTCCTTAGCTCCTCCTAGTTATTAAAATCCAAATAGACATTACATTAATTTGAGTTGTAATGATAAAAGGCTAGGGCAAGTAATTATTAGGTATATGTTAAAGTTGTGATTTCTAAATTATCCTTAAAACTAGAGTAACGAAACATCTGCAGTATACAAAGATGGAATGTAAGAAGTAAGGTAAAAAATAATGCAAGTATGCAGAAGGCTTAGAAACTCAGAAGGGGGCCTTATCTGCTCCTCAGACCACAGGGAATGAACCCTGAAACACATCAGCTGGATTTTTCCATAGAGGTGTAGGTTATTAGCCCTTTTGAACAAACTCTGACATAAGAAATTCTAAGATTAGAGGACATAACAGTATTTGACGCCAGTCATGAGCCATGAAAAATAGTACTCATTCATTTTTTGTATTGTTCTGGGAAAACAGGAGGATTTTGAAGTCAAATTACAATATCTGTGTGCCTCTGTTTCAATTTTCTAGGGATGAGTTGTGAATGGAACCATTCCTAATCAGCTCTTCGCTTGGAATCAGAAGCCATTAAAGTCTTCATCAGTGTCAAAAAAAACAAACAAACATCGATGACACCTCTAGTTTGACTATCAGGTGTGGTGTGTCCCTGGCTACCTTTTGCATTGGCCAAATAATTGCATGTAGACTTCCATGGGCAGGTTCCATTTTTAATCAACAACAAAGCACCATAACAGAGCCTAATGATGTGTTAAAAGTTATAGTAATCAGAAAGAAAATAATTTGGGTTGGGTCTCCCTGAGGGGAAAGGATGTCATTATTACTTCTAGTCATCATGAAAATTTTTTTTAACATGACCTGATGGCATTATTTGGGTATCTTCATTGAATACCAAACAGTTCAAGAATGCTTTCCTTGTATGTATGAACCATCACAGTGAGCTGCAGGTATAGAAACTAATCTGCAGGTATTTACAGATAGCTCCACTTTGGCATGCCTGGCACGACGCAGATGGGGCTGGGAGAAACACCAGCGATATGCACACTTTCCTTCTGCCTCCATGAGGAACTTATTGCACAGTTGGGGAGCCAAGGTCAATTTATGTGAAGCAAATGTAGAGCAACTGAGATCTAAACGGAATGGGATCAACTACAAATGCAAGAGCGTTTCAGAGAGAGAAATGGCGCATGGGAGCAGGAGCAGCCAGATACATGAATAAGTCAGGACCTCAACAGATCCCCAAACAATGAGCTGGATTTAGATGGAAATCCAAGGGGAAAGAAGGCAAATACGGGGCGAGGTGAGGAGCAGGCCCAGGCCCAGAGACAGAAATGCGGACGCCAACCAGGCTCTGCCCACAGCACATGGGTTGTGAAGCTGAGGATTTTAAGCCGGGAGCTTTTTGTCTCTGTCCCACTGTCAAAGGGGAAGGGAATGCAGGTCCAGCGGTGGGACAGAGAGTTTCTCACTCAGGGAACCAGAATTGTAAAGAGAGCTCAGGACAGAGTGAGGATGATGCTCAAAAGGACGGAGGAGGAGTCTGGAAGATTGCAAATGGAGAGGCCCAGAGCAGATGTCCTGGTCCCAGGACAGAACAAGATTCCAGGGAGATGACAGCAAGTCCAAGAAACAGAGTCTGCAATGATTGCCCAGAACAGAGTGACTTAGCTTAGTGTAAGGGGGTATCACTGTGGGATAAAGGCTTGTAGATCCTCACTTGTCATAGGAGCTGCTTCCCACGGTTAGAAATAGCCATGCTTTATGGTATGGTTATGAAAATAAGCTTCGGAATATGGAGAGATGTCTTTTAAATGCATGGCTTTTTGTCTGAACTTGTGAAATTGGGAGAATTAAAAATATTAAATCTATTTTAATAATAATGCCTTGTAAAGGCCAGGCGTAGTGGCTCACACCTGTAATCCTAGCACTCTGGGAGGCCAGCGTGGGAAGATCGCTTGAGCTCAGGAGTTCGAGACCAGCCTGAGCAAGAGTGAGACCCCCGTCTCTAAAAAAAAAATAAATAAATAATAATGCCTTGTAATTTATTAACTTATGCCCTTCATGACTCATCCTCAAATTGTATAAGATACATTTGACATATTGGCCCCTCTCTGCTCAGGCTGTTTTATTCCTGTGTAGTGAAGGCATGCAGTTACTCAACTTAAAATGTTTACAATTTCTCTAAATAACTGAGAATGTCTAACAATGAGAAGATGAAAGGTTCTAAATTTGTGCAGGGTTCTCTTGGCAGAAAAGAGCCATCGTTCTGGAGCCAGACAGCCTGGATGTCCTGACTCTGCCACTCCCAGCTCTGCGTCCTTTGATTTTCTTAACATTGTTGACACTTTGTGTCCCTATCTATAAAATGAGGGGAACAAGTGTATCAATGTCATTGAGATAATACATGTACAGTAATTAGCCCAATGCCTGAGACATAGTGTGTCCAATAAATGTTACTAATTGCATTCTAATCAGTGATACAATGATGATAAATAATATAACCGGTTTTGAAAGGTGGTTTTCTTTCTTTTTTTTTTTTTTGAGATAGGGTCTTACTCCGTTGCCTGGACTAGAGGGCAGGGGCATCATCATAGCTCACTGGTGCCTCAAACTTCTGGGCTCAAGCTATCCTCCTGCCTCAGCCTCCTGAGTAGCTGAGACTACAGGCACGTGCCACAATGCCTCAGCTAACTGCTAATTTTTTGTAGAGAAGAGTCTCGCTGTGTTGCTTGGGCCAGTCTTGAACCCTGGTCTGAAGTTATCCTCCTGCCTCGGCCTCCCAGAGTATTGGGATTACAGGTGTGAGCCACTGTGCCAAACATAAAAGTGGTTTTCAACACTGGGGGCTCATTACAATTACTTAGGGTAATTGAAAAAATGCCTGAGCTGAGGGGGGCTGCTGCCCTGAGGGACAGACTCTGACCAATAGGAGATGAGAGGCAGGGGAAGAGGGAGCCCAACCCTTCCATGGCTCCTCCGAGACACAGAGATTTCACAGGGCCTAGCGGGAGGCTCCCCAGGATTGAGGTCGGCATACTTGCTGCATTTCCTGTGGAGCTGTGGCCGGCTGGGCTCCTCCCCGACATTTGCTTTCTTCCCTCCTTCCTGCCTCTGGTCCCTTTCCTTCCTTACTCTTCCTTCCCTGGTTCTGCAGCTCCTGATACAGAATTAATATGAAAGCTTTTGCCCCAGGCTCCAATTTCCAGAAAACCCAGGCTAAGGAATGCTTAACAAGTGGACCACAACTATTTCAACAAGTACCTCTCTAATTAAATTCATGACTCCACATTTTGGAGGAGTCTATTTAAAAAATTACACATTAGGTGATGATTAATCAGTTTTAAATTATCTGAAGGCATAAATACTTGGCAATCATAGCTACCGTTTTTCATGAACTAACTATCTTGAGTTGCCACATTGATTTAATGCAATTATATCCAAAAGGAAAGACCCATCCATAGTCCCAGCCAGGGTTAGCCATTTCAGACTTCGCTGTATGGATTCCGCCCTCATCCTTGCTGCAGCCAATGCTAACCAGGTTCAACAGGGTCTCCTGAGATCCCAGGCTGATCAGCCAGTCCTGCCAGGAATGGGTTTTGTTGCTCTAGGTCCTGTAGCCATAAACCTGTCACTACCAAGGTTTCCCTTTCACAAAAGGAGCCCTGTGCTAAACCAGGGCATGAGTTAAGAGCTGAAACCGCAGCCCAGCTCCAACCATCTGGATGTGAACATCTTTAATACTGGAAGCACAAATAGTCAAAGAGGAACAACTACCCGACCTGCTGTACCCATAGGACAGGGACATACAACAGAGTTAGGGAGAAGTTTCCTCCCTTGCCAAGGCTTCCTACATGGCACAACACGATCAGTATTAACTATATAACAAACAAATGGCCTATGATTAAACACCAACTGTATAAGAGAATCAGGTCATATGACTTTTAATCAAATGAAATTACCAGTCTACATTCTTAGACACTTCATCATGTTATCTCACCATGAATGTTCTGGAAAGATGACCAAAATGACTGCGCTAGCCAGTGAATATCTAACATAGTCACTTCTGTGGGAGGCCAAGAGGGGTTGTTGTTTTTTGGCTTTTCTCCTTAGCTTGGGGATAACTGAAAGCCAGTGCAGGTCTCATACCTGCCAGCGCCCGCAGGCCATGGCTTGACTGTTAAGGCACGATGGGGCTTTGTGGTATTCTTTCTTTGTACCTTTGGTCTTTAGTAAATAACCGTAATCAGGGAACATCTTTATTTTAATATTTATTCTTGTTGCAAGTAATTGCTGTTGGCTTTTAAAACTATATCCCAAAATAACATACCCACACTTTCTGTAAAGCTGATTTCTAAGAAAATGAAAATACTGAATAAGGGGGTTTATAGAACAGTCCTCAAAGGGGAAAATGACTAAATTCAGAATAATGTAGACAGGCAACTCAATTTCTGTGAGCATTTTAAATAAATTTTTAACTAGAAAACAAGGGAAATAATCTAAATTAGGGATTTAGAAACATACATTTAGTAAATCGTTCTTTTTGTAATATTAAGTAATGTTGACAGTAACATCGTGGCTCTCAAGGCCAAAAGTATCCTCTGGGAACTTAAGAGAAACACAAATTCTTGGGATTATGAAAATAAGTAGTAAGTAATTCAAAATCTAAACCGTTGGAACTCTAAATTATTTTGAGCCTTAAAAGACTGTGAATTACAGGGCCTAACTCAAATGACAGTCAGCAGTAAGCTTTTGTTCGTCTGAATTAAGTCTTCTCTCTTACCAGCCTTGTTTTGTAAAATGTCGTAAATGACCAAGGGCCCAGGGAAGACCACTTCCCTCTTACTGCTGATTTTCATTATAGATTAACTTTCCTCTTACCTTTCTCACACAAAGACTTCATGGCTATCACAGTGCCTCAGGATGGAATGTTAAACATACTCTTTTAAATCAGAAAGGAAATAAAAACCAGCTATAAAGAAACAAGCTGCACAGAAAAAGAAATGTAACTTATTAATTTGCTGTAACTCCTAAACTAGCCTTGTTGTAATACTGTTAAGTTTGTCTTCTTCCTATACAAGCAAGAATTTAGCTTTTAACTTTGGAACACTACCCCCATTTCTCTAGAAAGCTGTGCCCTGGAATGGCCATTCTCAGCTTTTTGCTTGAATAAACTTTTCTTTTGAGACAGGGTCTCGCTCTGTTGCCCAGGCTACAGTGCAGTGACGTCGTCATAGTTCACTGCGACCTCAAACTCCTGGGCTCAAGTGATCCTCCTGCCTCAGCCTCCCAAAGTGCTAGGATTAATAAACTCTTTAAAACTGGAATATGACCCTTTTGATTATTTCAGGTTGACAGGATCCACCTCAGACCCACTGAGTCAGAAATTCTGAGGGTGGGGCCCAAAAATCTGTATTACGGTATTTGAACTGTAAACTAAAAATAAAACCCCAGCCATGATGGGGGTGGAAGGTTGGACATGCCTCCTTATACTCCCTCCCTTTTGGAGTTTAGACATAATTGACCAGCATTAATGTTAAAATAGAGATCATAAGACTGACAAAACAGACTCTTTGTGGCAATAAGATACCAAGTTATAAACAGGACCCAAGGCCCTATAAAGCAAGGGTTAAGTCACACCTGTAGGCCACCAATTTTGCTAATCAGGTCATTGTGACCCAGTATGTTTTGGCTTGGTCTCACAACCTGACTCTGACATACCCTTATCTTAACTGATATCTGGCTGACTCCAAGTTTTAGACAGGGCTTTAGTGCTTTAACCAATTACAAAGAAAAGAATCTCTAAATCCACCTATAATCTACAAGCCCCTTCTTCTAGATATTCCACCTTTTGAAGCTGAACCAATGCATACCTTCCATATATTGATTTATGTCTTTGCCTGTAACTCCTGCCTCCCTAAAATGTATAAAACCAAACTGTAATCTGATTGCCTTGGGACCACTTATTCAAGGATTCTTGGGTTTTTGTTTTCCCTGGGCCATGGTTACTCATACTAACTCAAAATAAACCTCTTTAAATATTTTGCAGAATTTGGTTTTTGCGTCAACAGAACGCAGTTCTCCAGGGGATTCTGGTACGCATCCAAGTTTGAGAACCACAACCTAACATGTTGTTTACATTAGTTTTTTGTTTTGTTTTGTTTTGTTTTTTCAAGATTGGACACTCTGATATGTACTGCTGGCCACCACCTGGGAAGCCAAGGGATATTAATTACATGCGTCTTGAAAAACTACACAGGCATTGTACACAAACTTATCGAGTATTTGTTTTCTATTGCCATATAACAAACTACCAGAAACTTAGCAGCTTAGAACAATACTATTCATTATCTCACAGTTCTGTAGGTCAGAAGTCTGGGCATGCTTGGCTGTGCTCTCTGTTCAGTATCTCATACTCAAGGTATCAAGTGGGCAGAGGTCCCATCTGCAGACTCTAGGGAAGAATCTGCTTCCCACCTCATCCAAGCTGTTCACAGAATCCAGTTCCTTGCAGCTGCATGACTGAGGCCCCCGTTTTCTTGCTAGTTGGAGGCCAGGAGTCATTCTCAGCTCCTTTCCCCACTTCATACCCAGCAATGATACACCACAAACTTCTCAGGCCTTGAGTCTCTGCATTCCTCTTCCGCCATCAGCCAGACAAGACTGTTTTCAAAGGGCTCATGTGATCAGTAAGGCCAACCCAGACGCTCTCCTATACTAAGGTGCAATTGGGAATAACCGCGCATACCGTGCCATGCCGTGACTTTTCTTCTTCCCACATTCCCTTCTCTTTTCCTTACCCCAATCCCCCTCACTGCTCACAGATGAGGGGAAAGGGTAGGCTTCAGAAAAAAGAAAAGACAGGCTAGAAAACAGAGTGAGATAAAGGGGCAGAAGAGAAAAGCACTGGAGGCAAAAAAGCAAAAGCCTCAAACCTGCTAAGACTTGCGAGTGGTGAACTGCCCGACTGCTCTGTGCGGGAGAGCGTCTCCAGTGGTGTGCGCATGCGCGTGCGGTCGTGTGCGCATGTGGGGCCGTGTGCACATGCGCCTGGGGTCCTGTGAGCATGCGTATGGGGGTGATTACGCATGCGTAGGGGCGTGTGCCTGCTCCCACCGAGGGCGTGGGCCGTGTGACCTTTTCACGTTTATCCCAAGGGACCTGGGTTCAAAGAGTGGGGAAATGCTGCTTCACGCATTTAGTAAATAAGGCACGAAAAACAAAGATTGGCTTCCAATTCCTAAGGGTTACGGATTTATGGATTCCTCTCCCTCCCCGTGCCAACTGAAAGGACACAATCAATTCAATAACCAAACATACGAACCACAGACGGGAACTAGAGAAGGGTCCTGCCCACAGACCCACATCTCCAGAACGTTCTGACAGAACGCAGAGCAGGTAAGAGCCCAGCCAAGTGGCCTCTGCCCTGCCGCCACCTGAGCTGAGGCGAGAAAGCCTGAGAGGGGGCTGAGGGAGGAAGCTCACGCCCCCTCTCTCACGCCTCTTCGCTAACAACTCCCGGGCTGGCTCCAAGGCCGAGGAAGCCGGGCCTCGAGGACATCTGCGGGAAGGACTCCGGGCGTGCAGCTAGCGCAGGAGTCTGCCATGTCCACTGTTGCTCGCGGCCTGGGGTCGGGGAACCCTGACCGTTGTGGGTGTGCTGGGGTTGGGGGTCGCTGGGCAGACACTCCAGAGGTCAGCTGCTGAGCACCTGGCGGGGGAGGGGGTTACCTCCTTCCCCAGCTGTCCTGTGCAACCCCATCCAATCATGGATATCTCCTGAGCCCACACAAACCAGAAAAAAATTGCAATAAATGGGAACTAAACGGAACTGAACAGGCACTACATCTCCCTTGACAGACTCCAGAGCACCTGCCAGCACTGAACAAGCTGTGTCCTTCTATAAACATAAGGAAAAGACAGCGACCAGGCAGGGAAAGGCAAGCCTCAGCAGTTCAGAAGAGCAGAACTATGGGAGCATTTGGAGAAAGTGATTCCTAATGCAATAGCTACAGCCGGAAACAAGAAGTAACTAAAAAACCCGAATTCGTAGTTTCAGTGAGATGCAAGAGTATGTTACATTGATAAAATAAGAACAACTAGTCATGAAAAAGGAGTGTTCTGCAAAAAAGGAATTATCGAAGATGAAAATCATAATTGCTGAATTTAAGAACAAACGGAGGCAGGATGAAGTAGACTGGATGCTGGAGGAAGTGAGGCAGTGACCTGGAACACTGTTCGAAGAAGGTTTCCAGGAACCTGAGAAAAAAGACAAAGGAGGAGAAATCTGAGAGAAAAGAAGCACGGAGAAAATCCAGTGTGTGGAGGCTGGTTTTTCCCTAAGTAGAAAACAGACAAGAGGAGACTATGATAAAGCCAATAGAGAAATTCCGTGGGTGGAAGAAAAATTGCAGCAGGCAGCTGGAGGGAGCAAGGTCTCACCTGCAGCCAGAACTTACTTACGCCTGACCCTCAAGCTTATCCAGTCTCCTAGACCCCTGGATGAAGTACCTGAATCTTTCCTGGATTCTCCGGTAGGAGTCTGCTTGTTTATTACTGTTGCTCCTTCCCAAATGCTCTTGTCCCTCACCTTCCTGCCCCTAGTATGAGATTCAGCTTTCTCTCCTAAGTCAATTATTGTCTATATTTATTGATATGGACAAATATTTTCATTCTGAGTAAAAATAAAAATCAAATTACAAAACTAGGTATGTGATTTCATAGGTGTAAAATAATCTTAATTTATGTATATATGTTCATAAATTTTGCGTCCTTGAAAGATTAGTTCCAGGACTCCCCCTGGATACCAAAATCCAAGGATGCTGGAGTTCCTTTATAAAATGCATATAACCTAGGCACATCCTCCCATATACTTTAAATCATCTCTAGATTACATACCTAATACAATGTAAATACTATATAGTTGCTACACTGTATTTTAAAATTTGGATTATTTTTTACTGTTGTTATTTTTTTTCCAAATATTTTTGACCCATTGTTGGTTGAATCTGTGGATTTGGAACCTGTGATTAAGATGGTTGAAGGTACTCTGAAATGTCAGAAGAGGACACCAATTAAGCTGATCTAAAATTCTGAGTGGTTGGATGATCGGTGAGTTTGTTTTCAAACCTGCATTTTATCAATTTTTTTTTTTTGTCATTGAGTTTTTTTAATGTATTTTTTAGAAAAAATTTAAAACTATACCTACTTTGGAAAAACACAGAAATTCCATATGTAGAATGTAAAGTCATGTATTAGGAGGGTGGAAAGAAGTTTTCATTGAGGGAAATAAAGTGAACATAGCAAGAGCAAAGTGGAGGAAACAGTCCCTTGGAGTCAGAAGCAACTGTCTATATGAGGCTGGTTTGGGGTGCGGCAGAGTAGAATGTTCTTCCTGGCAAAACGTTCGAAGTGATTGTTCGTGGGGAATCTGGGGTGAGTCAGGGTGGGGTGGGAGATTGTCCTCTTAAAAGTCTTCCAAATCATGTTTAGTTTCATTTGAAATGTAGGAAATAATTAAGAATGTGAAAACACTGAGATTAATCAGCGTACAGGTACAGCTGAATTCTTTAATGCCTAAGGCAAGTCTGCCCTTTCCACTGGTCAAGTCCATTTCTGGTAAATAAGTTTTTGTGGCATAATGCATCCCTGCCTCACTGCCATTCCCTGGTGATTTGAAGCCTAATACACAAGCAGAACTTGAATTTGTGAGCTGGACCTCTTGATGTTGTTCTTTGGTTCTCTGAGGTGCCATTTGTTTTTCTTCAATTTTTTTCTTTCTCTTCTTAGGATTGGGTCATTTTTATTGATCTATCTTCAAGGTATTTGAAGATAACTTATTCTTGCTTCTTCCATCTCCAATCTGCTATTGAGACTACTTAGCAAATTTATCTCAGTTACTGTACTTTTTCAGCTCTAGAATTTCTATTTTTTAATAATTTCATTTCTTTGTTAAGATTCCCCATCTACTCATTCATTAAGACCATTTTCCCTTTAATTCCTTTAACATCCTTTAATTGGTTGAACATATTTATAGTAGCTGCTTTGAAGTCTTTGCCTACTGAATTCAACATTGAGGCCCACTTACAGTCAGTCAGACTGACCTTCTCCACCCCTACTCCCACCGGTAGCATTATCACATTTCCTATTTCTTTGATGTCTTATTGGTGAAGTGTCAAAGGACAAGGCAGAAAGCTAGCAGATAATAGTCACTTCAGCCTTTCCAAATCCTGTTGTGCAACTCTAATGGTCATTGGCTTTTTGTTCTGATAAGAAGTTAGCTTACCTGGACTTAAACTACAAACTCTGACTATCTTGTGATAGGTACAGCAACAGATAACTCTCCTCAATTTTACAGCTTCTGGTGCTGCTTTGTTTCAACATGGCCCCCTGGTGGTCTCTCCTATGCTTGTATAAGTTGGTGGTCAGCCAAGGATTTGGGAAAAGTTTACATTCAGACTTTGGGCATAGGTTGGGGAATGTACTCAGTGAATAAGAGCATCTGGATTTTTATTTTCTTTTTCTAAGACAAATCAGGTTGGACAAAATTAGGCATCAGGATACTTTTGCTCTTACAACATAATACCTACAGGATAATACTGCCCTTTTCTACATTTAAAAATCACATGAAATGAACTCAGACTATAAAATCATTCTAAAATGAATGATTTATTATATTAAGAAGACTAAGTAGCTCCTACTATTTTAAATATGTCCTTTGGAATTTCCAATTTGTAAAATTTTCTCCATTCCACTGGGCTCAATGGAAATATAATTAACTGAAGTATTGAAGTGTTATTGTCACCACATGTGAGGTGGGATATTTCTGCTACTCTACTCCCAACTCCAATACTCCCTACATCCCACTAAGTAGGTTTTTGGTTCAGCTTTCCAGATTTGTAAAAAACGATGGCTGAAAATAGACATCATCATAATCTCTTTACTATTAGTAATACAAGGTCTCTATTATTCCTCTTTATTGTTGTGAAATAGATAATTTACAAAATTAAAATCAATAAATTTACATTAAACTACTTCTTTCTTAAGCCTGATTAAATGTAAGTCTCCATTTATATGTTAAACCTTGAAGATGCTGTAGTATAACATTTAACTATTAGTGTTTGAATATATTCATCTAACTTGCCTTTAAAACAGTGCTAAAGTCATGCATAAACACACTTGTGTGTTTCCCAGTATTCTCAGTCCCAAGAGACCAAGGTCAGCCTTGAATACTGGAGAGGAGTTGGCTTCTATAGTACCTTATTCCATAACATCAATCATAATTCTTAATACTCAGTTCAAGCTTCAAGGTGCATGCTTCCAAAAATGGGTCTGCTCATAAACTTTTTAAAAAATACATCTATGCAGAGCTAAAGGACCCTCAGGCAGCTGTCTTTATAAGATACTACTAAAGTAATAATTTACTATAGAATAAGAACAGCTCCTACATGTGGTATTAGGGAGGAATACCTCTTTTTGTTTTTTGCCTTGGAAATAATTATTATCCCTCCTTTGATTAAAACCTTCAATGGCTCCCCATCTTAACAGAATAAAGTTCAGACTTTTTATATTTATTCCAAGGCTTTTCCTATTGTGCCTTGGCACATTTTTCAACTCTTACCACCCATCACTTTTACCCTCTTAGATACATTAGCACATTCACCAATATTTGAATTATTTTTAGTTTTCTGAGCTTCTGGCTATTCTCTTTGTCTGGAACACCATTTTTTTCCATCTCTTCTCTGCCTAATAAAATCCTACTGATTCACTCTTCAAGGCCTAGATAAGATGCAGCCACTGGACTGGAAATGCCCTACATATCTAGTTCAGTTGGCTCTAGAAGTTAACAGCTAAATTGTGACCACATATCCTGAATTTTCCAAAAGTGTCTCAATTCCATAATATTCTTTGTCTCTAAAATGAACTTGTTACTTCTGAGACTACATGCCCCTGTTTTTTGGTTTAAAAACTCTGATTTAGTACAGCATTATCATTCTGTATCATCAGATTAAAGTGCTGGAGAAAAAAAAATAAATTAATTTTAAAAGATCATTGCACATAACCTAATTTTTTTAAAAATTTAAGTAGCATGGTGACTGTATAGAAATTAGAATAAAACAACAGAAACCATTACTGTGAACTGCAATTCCACTCTGAAATGCATATTCTTTTAGACTTTTGTCTATGGATTTATACGTGTATATATGTTTTATAAAGATAAAGTTATATTCTATTGCTATTTGATATAATCTGCATATGATTTGTGAGTTTGTGAATCTCTCTTTAATACCATCACCATCAATGGCTGTATTTAGTAAATTGTATGTATGACCATAATTCTTAAACCAATCCTTTATTTGGATAAGTGATTATTTGTTTTTATTTTCTACCATTGTTCCAGAAACACACTAAAAGCCTATTTTTTAGAAAAGGTTACTAAATCTATAAGAATTTTGAAGTATAGTCAAGTCATAGCAAGCAAAACAATTGCACTGGGCACAAAAATGAAATTGTAATTTTAATAAAATTATTCCAGTTGTTTTGTCAACTTGATATTCCAATTTATTCTAAAACAAGTTTGAAAAATATTAAGTAACATAATTTGATAATTTGTGTGGGTTACAGATTCTTTTGTAAAATGGTTGCATGGACCTCCTAAAATAAATATGCCTGAATACATTCCACAGAGATCCATTTTTTTTTCACAAAGTTTTTTAGCCCCAATTTTTCAAAAATAAGACATAGGATCTGTCTAGTTTAGCCTCAATTTAATCATAGTGATTATAAGTTCTTCTTGGAATCGATTATGTATCCCTTATATGATAATAATCCCCTGAAATAATTAGGAATTGTAAAAACTTTATAAGAGTATGATAAATATATAAAAATGACTTAACATTTTGGAAATAAGGCTTTCCAGAGTAAACAATGAGAAAAATAAAATCTGGTGATGTACTCAACATATATATTTCAGATGTATTCATCTGCAGATGATTTGTGAGCGTAGATGACAAATGAGATGCAGATCAGAAATAAATGGCAAGGACAGAGCAGGAGTCATAGCTCCCTGCTTTCTGATGATGGTAACAATAATAATCCATGGGGCCAATTTGTATTTGAAATCACACAATTAGCACAAGAATGGGCCAAGTGTTTGATAATTGTAAATACTAAAAAGCAAAACAAAACACACAGGATTTATTCTTAGAAACATGATAGGATTTAAAACTAACAATAATAATAATAATAATAATAATAATACAAAGTTTAGCAGTCTTTTGTGGTTCTTTGGTTTGGGAAAATGAAGGTACTAAATTAACCTATCAGGAAGAAAGAGACTTTGGGACTTCACTGGTGCAAAAAGTAGTTCTGTCACATTTCATTGGCATTTTGAAAACAGTACCAGGGAATATTTTTGCTACTAGAAATTTTCCTCAAATACAGACAAAGCGATATTGGGCAGTTTTCTGGGTTCTAGGAACTGTTGTAACCAGCCTGGGCAACATAGTCAGACTCTGTCTCTACAAAAATATTAGCCAGGCGTGGTGACGTGTGCCTGTAGTCCTAGCTACTCGGGAGGTTGAGGCAGGAGGATCACTTGAGCCCCAGAGTTCGCAGTTACAATGAGCTATGATGGTGCCACTGCACTCCGGCCTGGGTGACAGAGGGAGACTCTGTCTCGAAAAAATAAAAAATTAAAAAAAAAAAAAGATCTCATGTAATGTGCAGGAACAATGCCACAGCCATCACACTGCAGGTCAAGGGAGAGTGAAACAAATAGAGGAAAATCATTAAAAGTTAAAAAAAATCCCACAATAAGTTTAACTCCCTTTTGAGGAAAGTAAAAACATGATCTTTTCCATGTGTCCTTTGGATAGAGAGACTCCTCCTCCCCTGGATCTGTGTGAGGTATGGTGCCGAGTTCTGTGTAACACTGGGGCTGCTTCCAGGACATGTAGGCTCCAATCTCTTTCAGAAATCTGCCATCTTGAGATGTCAAAAATTTTCTGGTACACAGATGGTCCCAGACTTATGATGGTCCAACTTATGATTTGCTACTTAACAATGGTACAAAAGCAATACGGGTTCAGTAGAAACCGTACTTTGAATTTCAAATTTTGATCTTTTCCTGGGCTAGTGAAATGTAGTACGATACTCTCTCGTCATGCTGGGCGGCAGCAGCAAGCCGCAGCTCCCAGTCAGCCACATGATCACGAGGGTAAACAACCGATACTATACTCTACAGCATACTGTAGCCAATAAATGATTATACAGGAGACATTCAACACCTTATTACAAAATAGGCTTTGTGTTAGATGATTCTGCCCAATGGTAGGCCAATGTAAGTGTTCTGAGCACGTTTAAGGTAGGCTAGGTTAAGCTATGACACTCAGTAGGTTAGGTGGATTAAATGCATTTTGGATTTAGGAGATTTTCAATTTATAATGGGTGTGTCAGGACATGACCTCATCATACGTCGAGGAACATCTGTATATTACTGTCCACCAGACATTCCCTGAAGAGGAATTCTAGGGTAGAGAATGAGAGCCATCACATCTTACTAGATTTCAGTTTCTGTCTTTCAAAATTATGGTAGCCCTTTTTCTCCACTTGGAAACCACAGTTGCCAAAGATTTTCAAAATCTCATCAGAACATGTAGTAACATGTACACCTTTTAAAGTTTGCCAAAGCCCACATTTTCTAATAAGAACACACTCTTACAACATGGACGGCCAAGGTGATGAAATACTAGCACCATTGCCATGTGAAAATCTACTTTTCCAGAATATTAAAACTAGCCTACAGAATTTGAATCTTTGGTATTTTCCCAGTTTAACATGGGTCTTTTTTAAACTTCTGAAAATCATTGACTTTGATATGAATATCATAAAGCTATATTCTAATCCTGCTACCAGCTTTTTCACTCTGACACATCATTCTAGAATCTTCAGAGCCTAACTTCACACGTCAAATTAGGGAACACTGAACAAATAGTGCTGAAGGTCGGTGCTTTCCCATTCTGATATTTTCTGATTCTGTGAATGTGGAGAGAGTATTAGACATAAACGGCAGGTTACTCATATCACTAATATGATTACTGTTAGATTAGGAGACAAACAAACATACAAGGAAAAGATTTAGAGGAGAAACAAAACATTAAATAAACCAGTAAAGAAAGCAAAAACTATTGTCAGGATAAGTTAACAAATTATCACAAGGTTAAAAACAGTGAACTGATTCAAACAAATATCTTTGAGCCAAACCTAAGCTTTCTTAGCAGCCTGTGCAGATGGCCCCTTCCTCCTTTTGTGTCTTGTGATCATTTTTACCTTTTGTTTTCTTGGTGGTTTGTATGTGAGAGCAAGAGTAAGTGGAACTTGACAACAAACTTATTTTCATAACATTTCCAATTGACTGGAATGAGGAAGAGAGACTTGAGAAAACGCTCAGTCTTAGAGAGTTTTGGCCAGGTTTTGTGGTAGAGAGCTTCAAGGAACAGGCCAACCTTGGGACAATAGGATTTTTGACTGAAGTCTACCTGGAGATCGCAGCTTTGCAAGCATTTCCCTGTTATGACTGGAGAGTTTATAATTATTTGACCCAAAGTGCAGACTAAACTTTGTTATCAAGCTCTGATTAGCTCCACATGTCGAAAGATCTTGTTTCTAGCCACCCCCCGCAACAGTGTTGTTCCATGAAAGGGCCATATATGCATAGCAGCCCCTAAATGCAGAGGGAACCAAGAAACCAAAGAATGAGGCAGACAAA
The DNA here is from genome assembly GCA_004363605.1 of Indri indri. Taxonomy (NCBI): domain Eukaryota; kingdom Metazoa; phylum Chordata; class Mammalia; order Primates; family Indriidae; genus Indri; species Indri indri. The sequence goes on from RJWJ010012093.1 coordinate 22,658, forward strand.
TCCAGTTTGTCACTACAGGTTGATTTCTTGGGAAATTTGGAAAACATAGTCTCAGACAGCCTCAAGACAAGTAGACATCTACCCTGCTACTCCCCAGACCCAAGGCTTACATACCACAGGGAAAGGGTATATGTGCTCAATAGAGACAATTAAAGTCAACCCTCCAGAACAGGCAAGAATGCTGTGTGCATCAGCACCTATAATTTGTGCAATAATATCAAAGTTGCTTTGATCTAAAGGCAGGGTTTATAGTGAGTACATGTTTTTACACTAAGGACAGTGAATAAAGTGGGAATCAGGAGGCGTTCCCGGGACTGGGGCCAATCAGAAGTCAACATGGCGATCAGCGTCCAAGATGGAGTCACTTTTGTCTTCACAAGTGTCTTTCCCCAATTTCTTAGGATACCCAAAACTGTCCTTGCCCAGGTGATGAATGTGATAGAGGGAAAGACCTGGTCTTTTCCATGACTGAGATGCATGTTGATGTTCTAGGGCAAAATTAGTGTATCATCCATGACTGCCATTCTAATTTGTCATGGGATCTGAAATCACATTACTAATGGCGGTGCAAGGTTCCAGACTGAAAATATTTGCTTCTTAATGCATTTTATAAACAAATTGTTTTCATCGTAATTACTTGGAGCTATTAAAACAAAAAATGTATACATGGACATACAGGGCTGGCTTCATGAACGTGCATTAACCAAGTAAGCAGGGAACAGCGATGCAGCAACCTTCAGCAATTGGGCGATTTTTATTCTCCACATGCAGGTGTTCTGGTCAATAAATACACAGGTGCTGCCTTGTTGCGAGTACTGTGGCATGCTTCAAATCTGAAATCTAGTGCCTAAAATGGATTTTTATTGACACTTCACATTACCTCTCTATCAGCCAGGCTTTAGATTAGTTGTTTTACATACACTGTCTCAGTAAGTCCTCCCAACAACACTGTGAGGTAGACACAATTATTATCCTTATTTTACAGATGAAGAAATAGAGGTTTAGAGAGATTCGGGTGCTAGTCAGAGGTTCCATGCTAGTCATTAGGTAGGAGGGAGACTGAACTCAAGACCTCTGACTCGCAGGTCCACACCCTCAACACTCAGGCTGCCCCACCTGCCCCTACGGATATGAACAAAGAAATGCAGCTTTTCAAACTGAGATATATATTCTTCATTTAAGCAGGCTCCAGAGATCATTCTTAAAATAATTTTACTTGGGTAAATGTACAGTGCAGGAAATGTGCAAAATTCCCTCGTTTTGAGACCTTTTAAAAGACCCTTGTCACTGTTCTTTAAATAAATAAGACTCACTAAACTATCCTTCTTAGTAAGTGAGCTACTTCCATTATATCTTTGCCAATTGAATACTGCCTCACGCTTACTCTGTGTGAGCATTTTCTGCGACTGGCATAATGCAAAAAAAACACTGATATCGTACAAGGGTCTGGGTTTTCTTTCCCTTCAAGCATCACTCTGGCAGTTTCATGTTGCTCTTAGAACCAATTGCATGGGGGAAATAGGTGCAGGCTTTGGCGTATAAGAGTTATGCATCTTGGCCTTAAAATAATGTTTGCTTTGCGAAGAAGAGGTGGTTTTAGAAGAATGTCATCTGGGCGTTTATGTCTTTTTCTTGGCTCAGACTTAGGCTAGACAACAGGAAAACTGACCATTGGCAAGACTGTGTTTATTATGTTTAAACCAATGGGCATTTCAGAAAGGCAGGGGTCCTGGCTGTGCACGTTGAGGTAGAATCTGGCTTTTTGTGAGCCCCTGATTTACACTACTTCTTTTAGGAAATGGAGGAACAAAGCCATCAAAGTTCCAGATCTCTTTTAGTAAATTTCTAGAAAGAGGCACTGCCACCAAAAGTTTGGGTGACCATGTGGTCTTTCTTGCTGAAGACCTTTCTGCAGAAGACCTTCTTGCAGACTCTTCGTCTGCCTCTTTAGAGCGTACCTAAGATGCAGAGAAGCTTGAACCCCAACATTTCAGAGTTACCTTACAATTTAAAGGTGGAGAGAAGACACACATGCATTTCTTTTAATAACTTAATGCTTAATTGAGAGGCCAGCACCCTTCCTAGGGATAGCCTGAACGACCTCCCCACCACCAAGTCTTTTCTCCTTCTTGTGGCTCTTCTCAATCCTCACGTGCTCAAGCTAGAAAGCAGGGTCCCCACAGACAAGCACCATGGTGCTGAGGAGGAGTCATGGGAAATGCCCCGTGTCAGAGAGGCCAGGGCCCTGTTGGTACATGCTGGGTGACTTTGGGGAGCAGGGGCAATTTCTGTCTCACAAGATATTGCCACATTTAAAGTTCTTCCAGGTCCTGTTTCTCCACAGCCTGAGCGAGGCATAGCAAGCTAAGCATGGTGAAAAGACTGTCCGTTTTGTTTATTCATTCAGAAGACTTTCATGGATTGCTCCTTGGTGGAAGGCATGTTGTTGTGCACTGAGAGGGATAGAAATTGGGTTCTGCTTTTACAGAAGCTTCCAGCTGAGCACTAGTGATGTGGTATATGAAATAGAATAGAAATTGGAACACTATAAGAGAAACACAGAATGACACGCAAGCACAGAGGAGGGAGAGAGGGGCTCCAGCTGGGAGGTGTGTGTCAGGAAAGGCTGTTGGAAGAACCGGTTCTATACTGACACACGGAGAGGGCAGAAGCAGAGGGCACAGCATCAGCCAGGAGACAAGGAAGGGATACCTGGACAGGATTACACTATCTGCCAAAAAGTCCCACCAGGAGACTTACTGGTAAGGGGCATCTTAGTGGCTCTATATAGTTGACAAACCATATACTATCCATTATTTTATTTGATTCATACAAAATATGAACTTAAGTCTTAAGACTCTTATATTTTATTTTCATGAAGTCTTGACTAAGGGAATAAATGTGAAAATAATTTAAGCATTGCAAAGTGTGACATGAAAAACATGTTACTACTTATTTCTAATGATTAGAAAGTGTTAGAGAATATAGCATAATTACATGTACATTCTGCTTTATTAATGCCATGTTCCCCCAACCTAGCTTGATGACTCATATTGTAAGAGCATTAAACGCCTGGATTTAACACTGGATTTCCCTGGCTCTCTGTGATTACTTTTTAGAAAGATGGAGATACAATGAAAGACATTCACATGGAGGCTCACATATGTAGGGAAACTGAGAAAAATGGACTGGAGACAAACCACAAGAGTGGATGTCCCTGAGGAGGGAAACTGGGACTTGTGGCTGTCCAAAGATGACATGACCAGAACTCCCACCCCACATGCTCTTTCAGAACGTTGCCATACCCCCTCCAGGAGGTGGAATCTAATTCCCCTCCCCTTGAATCCAGGAAGGGCTTGTGACTCTCCTGGAACTGGCAGAATGCAGCAGAAGGATGCCGTGTGACTTCCAAGGCTAGGTCATGAAAGGTGATGCAGCTTTGTGAGCTAGAACACACCTCTGGGGCTCTGAGCCGCTATGTGAGAACTCTGAGGCTGCCTTGCTAGGAGGAAGCCCAAGCTACATGGAGAGGTCATGTGCAGTTGTTTCAGCTGAGGTCCCATCTGAAAGCAGTACCGACTGCCAGTTACGTGAATGAAGAACCTCCCCCACCCATGGCTCCTGCCATGGCCATCAGGTAGGCCCAGCCTGAGTCTTCCTCTCTGAGGCTGCATTGTTTGGAGCAGACACAATACTCCCTGTTGTGCCTGTTCTGAATTCCTGACCCTCAGAATCTGTGAGTGTAACAAAATGGTTGTTTTAAGTCACTGAGTTTTGGGATAATTTGTTATACAGCAACAGTAAATGGAATTTCAACCTTATCTGTGATAGTTTATCTCTTTTTTAAAAAAAATTTAAAATAAATATGACAAAATGCTAACATTTGCTTATTCTGGGAGGTGGGTATATGAATATTTATTATATTTTTCTTTGAAAACTTTTATATTTTTAATTGAAAAGATCTAACACGAAATACAAATTGTTGAAATTTCCAGAAAATTTGTAAGTGCTAATGTTAAAAAAATAGAAAAATTATACCAAACTCATATGTAAAGATATTTATGTTTTACTTTATTGATTTAAGGATTCAAAGAAAAGATGGAGATGAAAATACCATACTATAAAGTAGCCATTTAGGATAATAAGGAGATGTCATTGGAATTGCTATAATAATGGTTCTACAGATAGCAAATTTTAATTTTATTTCACATGACTTATAAAGGAGCTAAAAATTTTCATAAATAGTCTGGAAAATGTTAGCATGCTACAGCAACCTTATTTGTATGATTTTTTGAAATGATAATGGATTTTGGCCTGATCAAGAAGGTTAAAATAAACCCAAGCATTCAGGGATAATTTATGAATACATTATGTCAGACTTTGAGGTTTGTATTATTTACAGATGGAGTGTTACTGAAAACATAAAGAATAATGGCAAAATGTTTCATTGATATGAAAATTTCCTAAAAGCCAAGTGGGCACCTGGAAATCATGGCATTGTTGGAGATGATGAAATATGTGACAGTTAAAATTACTTCAACATTTTACTAAATAGAATAGTTTCTGCAGACCATCTCCAGATTTTAGATTCATGGTTCCTGGAAGTATGCATGAATCAGGAGACTGAAGCATGGCCATCTGTTTAAATGTTATTTGGCTTCATCAGAAATTGGACAGAATATGCAAGCAGTGAAATAAGAGATTCATTGGGGAGCACAGAATGAGCAAAA
>RJWJ010012093.1:27487-42870 GCA_004363605.1 Indri indri
GGGGGGGTCATGGTTCTTCCTCTGTTAAGTTAGGAGTAAACAATGGGATGGATACAGGGACATTTATTGTCGTGGTGCAGGACACTGAAGAAGCTTCTTATCCCAAGTTTTCAATTTCCCCAGAGACATGGAGAGCAAGGATTTGCTAAGAGTGGCAGGGGCAGGTTGACAGTTTGCAGAGAACAGAGACTGGAGAACCCGAGGGAGAGAGGATCAGGGCGTTGCAGGACTGTCAGGCAACACGGAGGGGCCAAGGGACCGGTGAGCACAGAGCAACCCATGCAGTGTAGGGTGTCTCTGGGGTGCTTACAGCCCAGGCAGGCAGGCAGGAAGGGCAGCTGAAGAGCTGGACCTTGGATCTGAGCTGGACAGGGAAGGAAAGAGAAGGGAGGTTCAGCAGGGAGGGCGCAGGGGTTATGGATGGAGGTAAAGGCACCGGCATGGTGTGAGGCTGCGCACAATGTGGAAGATTGGGACCTGTGCCTCTTGGTCACCTGGTGCCCTGGCACCCACAGCATGCCTGGACCCCCTAGCCACTCCACACCCACCTCTAGAATGAATGAGTTAGTGCATGTCAGGGCTGGCTCAAGGTATGTCTTCCAGGGTGACAGGAAGGCCCCTGATAACAGCAGCTCAAGACACCAGGTAGCAGCTTGCCTGCCGGGCAGAGGGAGGTTCAATTTTATACAAAATCTGCACGCAGGGACATGACATCAATGCCCACTGGAAGTGTGTGGCACTTTATAAGATCCATCCTCTAAGCATATGCAAGTTGCAATGGGGGGGGGGGGAGGGGGAAACACTGCAGTGAAGGAAACCACAGCAGTGAGTAGTAGCTGAATTTTTAAGAAGAACAGAATTCCCTATGAATTTTCTTTGAAGAGAGCCATGTTTTTCATTCAAGTGTAAGGTTAGCCAGTCATCGTTGCTATGAAAAAAATCATTAGCTAACACAAGCCTCCTTCTAGACCAGCAGTTCTCAGAGGGTGGTGCTGGACCTGCACATCAGCAACATCTGGAGATTGTAGGTGTTAGAAATGCAGATTTTCAGACCCCACCTTGGACCCAGTGAATCAGAAACTCTGGGGTGAGAGGCCCAGCAATCTGGTTTCACAGCCCTCCAAATGATTGTGATATATGCTAAGATATGAGAGCCTGCCCTCAAGGCAGGTGGGTAGAGGTAGGACATTGGTCTGGAGTGAGGTCGACCTTGGAGGGAAACCAATTCTCATGCTGTGCTATCTTGGGTGAGTCACAAAACCACTCTCAGTCTCAATTCCATCCTTTGAAAAGTAGGAAAATAATAATTCCTTCCCTCATAAGGCTATGTGATGCTTAAGATAATTTAGTATTTAAAACACATGGAACATATCTAGCTATTATGTTTTGTGACTGGAAATTTTCAGTAACCAAAATAACACCAAATACTACATAATTTTGCACAGATAAAAAAATTAATGGTTCCTGAACCAAGGAAATGCATCTTGCTACATAGTAAAAATAAATCACTGATATAAAGAAATATAAACTAGGCCAGGCACGGTGGCTCACGCCTGTAATCTTAGCACTCTGGGAGGCCAAGGCGGGAGGATCACTTGAGGTCAGGAGTTCGAAACCAGTCTGAGCAAGAGTGAGACCCCCGTCTCCACTAAAAATAGAAAAAAAATTAGCCAGTCAACTAAAAATAGAAACAAAAAATGAGCTGGGCATAGTGGCTCACACCTATATTCTCAGCTACTCAGGAGGCTGAGGCAGGAGGATCACTGGAGCCCAGGAGTTTGAGGTTGCTATGAGCTAGGCTGATGCCACGGCACTCACTCTAGCCAGGGGAACAAAGTGAGACTCTGTCTCAAAAAAATAAAAAAACATGTAAACTAGACAACATAAAATATAATGTGGTAAGATATTTAAACAGACTGTAGCTATTAAAAGCTATAGGTCAGATTAAAATCTTAATATCTGCTAAATGAAGCAATTGCCTTTTCAATTATTCATACTGAGGGAGGCAAATGTAAGTTTCCCATACCTGGTTCAGCCAGTTTTATCTTCTGATCTGCTTTGAGTGATGGAGCCCCCTCATTACCTTATAGCACTTTCCAAACTGAGGGCCTCTGATTCCAGAGGCTTGATTCTTCCCCATGCTGTCCTCTCTGAACAGTCCCCTCTTTTCTGAGAGTCTTTTTGCTCATGTGAGCAACTAGGTATCTATTTTGCTTAAGAGATCATTAATAGATGTTCTTTTACTAACTACTGTATAGGATTTCACAACCTCCATCTGTTGAGCCTTACTGAGAAGGGATTTCGTGCCTTTTCCTTTGCTGAAAACCCAATCTTACCTGTATGCTTTAATTTTTGTATCTTCAACTTGTTCCTCAGAAATCCCAGAAAGTCAAACAATAACATAATTAGTTACTGTTAACAATCTGCATGCATTCTACTCGTCAGTCTTTTTGTTTGTTTGTTTTGTTTTTTTAAAGACAGTGTCTCTGTTGCCCAGGCTGGAGCACAGTGATGTCATCATAGCTCACTGCAGCCTAAAAATTCCTGGCCTCAAGTGATCGTCCTACCTCAGCCTCCCAGGTAGCCAGGACTACAGGTGTGCACCACCATGCCTGGACAATTTATAAATTTTTTGTAGGACAGGGCCTTGGCATGTTGCCCAGGCAGGTCTTGAACTCTTGTCCTCAAGCAATCCTCCCACCTTGGCCTCCCAAAGTGCTGGGATTACAGGCATGAGCCACCACTTCTGGCTACTCATCAGTGTTAAATGTGGCACCACCATAATGTTCAGACTGCTTCACACCTCCTTTCACTCTGCATTTGGCAAAACAAAATATCTTAATTAGTTAAGAAGAAAGTGCAAGCAGCAGTAACTAATAGCTCTCTGCTTCAAGGCCTCTGGCAGGCAGTCTCCACTTTACAATAACCAATCTACCATGCACGGAGTTTAACAATATGGTTGAAATCGTGCGGGATGCACACATTTGACTTTTTTTTACTTAATATGATATCATCAACATTTCTACATTATTGTCTTATAAACACAGTTTTATCACCTCTGTAGTAAGTATATCAAATAGGTACACCACGTTTATTTAACCATATTCCTCTCTAATACACATCCATGTTATTCACAACCTCTCAATATTATACATCTTGTGAATCATTTTTTTCTACTTGTAGAGTGGGTAGGGTGACCAGCTGTCCCAGTTGTCTGGGACTCTCCTAATTTTAACACTGAAAGTTCCATGTCCCAGGAAACCTCCTCAATCCCAGGCAAGGCAGGAGAGCCCCGGGTGCAAGCAGAAGAGAATGGGGCTGGCATGCGGAAAACAGTATTTAAGGAAAAACCTCTACAGACAAAGAGGGGTATCAAGGCAGCCCCTCTGTGAGGGGGTGGGGGACACAGGAAGTCTACTGTGAAGTTGATGCAGCTGCCCGCCCCACTGAGTGGACAAAAGATGGTAGCAGGGATCCAAGATATGCAGGTGTTTGGAAACAGGAAAGCAACAGTCTGGTGAGGGTGGCCTGCTAAGATTCAGGGACAGGGTCTGTGCTCTCTGTCCTGTGGGAAGTGGGCAAGGATGGGGTGGCTCCCCATGACTCAGCCCAGGGCACAGAGGAGCCAGCACGGTCTACCTTTTAGAGCTGGCTACAGGGTGAGGCTGACCTAGGGCACACCTTAGCGACTGGCCAGGTGATGAGAATCTGAGCATCACGCCTTACCTATGCCCTTACCTCCTTCTGAGAAGGCAGAGTGGACCTGTGGGAACACCAGCCACCAGAGGAGGAGGCACAGGGCACTGAGGGCAAACCTCACCTGCCCCCAAGCTTGCTGGATACATGCAGTCTTCCTGACGAGACATTCCTTCCTAGACAAGGGGTCACTAGGGAAGGAAGTGGAACCTCTGCTCTAGCTTCCACATCATTTCTCTCACTGGGAATATTTTACCTGCTCTTCCAGCTCCTGCTCATCCCACTTCCTGCTTGAAACATATCTGCCCTATTCCAGCCTTCTCTCTGACTTTTTACTGCACATAGGGCCTACACCAGCTTACGAGACCAGCCTGGGCAATATAGCCCCATTTCTACAAAAAAATAGAGTAAAAAAGTTAGCAGGGTGTGGTGGCATGTGCCTGTAGTCCCAGCTACTCAGGAGGTTAAGGCAAGAGGATCACTTGAGCCCAGGACCTTGAGGTTGCAGTGAGCTATGATCTGGCCACTGCACTTCAGCCTGGGTGACAGGGTGGGACCCTGTCTCAAAAACAAACAAACAAACAAAATAACCCAAAAGCAAAGAAACCGTGGTTTACCCCAAAGAAAACTTGGGGAATGCAACTACTAAACTTGATGATTGAATTATTAAATTGATAATAGCTTTTCAGATGGAAACTGAGAGACATCTGTGTGGCATCCTCAGGAAAGACCTTCTATGTATACACCAGTGGTCTGTACCTGGGGACACAGCATCTCTGGGTGACAGCTGAAGTCATCTGTGTATTGTTCATCACTGTCCTCAGCCAGGGTGATACCCACAGGTAAACAGCTCCCAGGAAGGATTAGGACAGCTGCCACAGAGGACAAAGATATCTGCAGGATTAGCCCACTTAGGGTGCGTTTGGTCTACAAGGTACCAGTCTACACCACAGGCCTACTTTAAATGATGTTTCATTGCATACCGAAATTTAACAGAAAGCAGCTGGCTGTGCATTAGAAAGGGAAAGCTCCTCCAACGCCCGCATCTCTTCATACGTTTAATGGCCTTTTGGGCTTCCTATTGTGAAAACTGTCCGTGTCCTTTGTCTATTCCTCTGCATGACTTTCTTGCTGGTTTACAGAAGTCCCTTTCATACTCTAGAGATATCAGTTAATCTCTTGTTGGTTCAGATGTTGCAGATTTCTTTTCCATTTCTCCCATCATGCAGCTCCAGACTTTGGGCGAGTTACTTAATCTCTCTGTGCCTTCCTTCCCTCCTCTACATGAGGGGAATACAGCACATCCCTCACAGAGTGGGCCAGGATTAAAGAAGTTAACACATGCAAAGTGCCTACAACACATGTGTCTGGCAAATAGTAAGCATTCCTGAAGCACTGAATGTGCGTAAGTATTAGTTACACGATGATACTTATGTGGAGTGGTAGGGCTCTACCTAGTATTACTGGGATCTTTCAGTTAACTTTGTTTATGGTGTCTGTGATTAGACAGTAATTGATATAATCTAGACTGTCAGTTTTTGGCTTACATTTGTACTTTTGAAATTTTCTTTAAAAAATCTTCCCCTGACCTTGTCATGCTTCTCTGTATTTTCTTGCATTAACTTTACTTTTCACTTCGACATTTAAGTCTTCAATCCATTGTGAGTCCTCCTTTGTATGTGGGGCTAGGTAGATTTACTGTTTTCCATATCAAATGAGTCATTTTTTTTGCCAAACAATTCATCCTCTGTGCACAGAGCTAGGGGGCTGGCTTCACTGTATATGCTGTTCTCCTGGGCAGGGTCAGTCTCTGAGTGCTCTGTCGCGTCCATTGGTCTATTTGTCTGTTCTTGCCCCAGGACCGTGCTGTTCTTATTATTTTGATGTGGGATTTCATCTTAATTTCCGGAGGCCAAGTCCTCCTCTTTACTCTTTACCCCTTTTATTTTATTTTTGGTAGAGACAGGGGTCTCATTATGTTGCCCAGGCTGGTCTCAAACTCCTGGCCTCAAGTGATCCTTCCACCTCAGCCTTACAAGTTGCTGGGATATAAGCATGTGCCACCTCACTTGGCCTTTTTTTTTTTTTAGCCCCTTCTTTTAGAGTGAAATACCTATTTGTGGACCTTTATTCTTCCATATAAATATTAGAGTAACCACATTTGCTGCTGCTTTTTTTAGCTGATGATAAATAGGAGCATGTATCCCAACTGCATGATCACCCTGTATTTCGTCACCAAGTCAATGACAGGTTGAGTAAAAAGACTGTTTTTTGGAAGAAGTTAATAAATACATACCATACATTAGCATTAATTTGAATGCTTTTGGGAAGGGAAACTGACAGAGTGGACTTTCTTGTGACTGGTTTATAAAAGGTGGCTCAAGACATTACTCCAATTTGACTAACGCTGGACTTCCAGAGCTTTAGTAGTTGTTTGTTTATTTTGTTAAGGAAAGGAGGCTCGAGAGAGACTGAGAAAATGGAAAAGAAAATCAATATATAGATATTTAAAATGTTCAAATAAGCCTATGTATATCTTTTAATACCTCAACAGATTGTATGGTTTTAAAAAAAGAAACATTATTTAAGTAAAATGTCTACAAAAGTTTAGTAAGGAAAAATATCCAATTGCATAGTATGCTATTCAATGAGAATTAAAAACTGTTATAAAAAGAATCCTACAATTACAAATACTTGAAAAGTACATGAAATATATTTTTACTCTTCTTCCAATAGTTGTAATAAGATAATGAGTTAAAGGTCAGACTGTACTAATATGAAATCCAGAAAAAGAGCCAGGATTAATCTTTCTCGGACTCTGTTTACAAATGTTATTATGGTTCTTTCTAGAAAATCTGCACATATAAAAAAATCATTGTTCAAATATAGTCTATATAGAATATAGGTCAATAGCTTCCATTGTGAATGCTTCTTGAACAAGGTTGGATTTCAATACTATCACCGATTTTGTTATTTTTATTTCCTGGTATTGTGACTTATCAAATCCACAAAGGCTGGATTTAACTGTAACCTATTGCTTCATAAAACAGCCTGTTTAGTGTAGACCATTAATTAAACTGCAGGGTTTTCTTCTGTCCAAAAAATCCAGATGCTAAGATGTCTTTTTTGATATTTTCTTTTGCACTGAACAATATAAGCTCTCTTTTCCTAATTTTAAATTTAGTATGATCAATTATTAAATATACTATGTTTTCATGTTTTTCTGGCAATTAAGGTAGGAAATAAGTTTCTAAGCAAGAAATGTGTATTAATAACTGTAAGGTTAAATGTAGTATATTACAGTATGGCTTTTTGTCCCTATTGGATAGTAGCTACTTTCATGGGTTAAATTTTAGTGTTAAGACAATTGGATTGCTTAATATATAAAGCACTTTAGCCAAAATTTACCTCCCCACAACCTGACTCTCAATAGTCACGATTACTGCCCTACCATTGTTGCTATGCCTTCATTCCATAGATTAGGGGGGAGTGACGTGAGCAGCAAAGCTTTAGGAAGATCAGGAGGCAAACATCGACTCTGCAAGGCATCATGGCTGGCCCTGCAGGGAGTGGAGTGGGGTAGCTCTGACCTTCCGTCTTGGGTCTTTCCTTAGTTTTTATTACTGAGCTCCAGTTTATACCAGCTCCAGAAAGTGGACCCCTGTCATGGCCTTAGTATTGGAATCTTGGTGCTATGCTTAAAGAATACTTCCCTCAGACGTAGGGTTGCCATCCACCCCTAATTTCCAGAACCAAGCTGCCTCTCTAAATCAATTCCCTCAGTCTCTGTCATGAGCAACCATAATCATCTCCAGGTACTCAGCATTTATGATACATCAGACAACACAGAAACACCTTGCGAGTGTTGTTTATATAAGCCTCCCATTAACTGTACACAACCACCATTCCCATTTTGTAAAAGCCCAAGCTCAGAAAACCTCAAACTAAGCAATTTGCTCATATTCACACAGCTAGTATGCCTTTGTTCTCAGCTGCCTATTTGCCTTAGTGACAGGCTATGCTAAACCAGTTCAGATCTAAAATTTGATCATTTCTCCACAAAATTTTGCAACAATAAGTTGTCATTATCTAATTATCTATGGAGTCAATAAATACAAAGGCAATTTTATTTGGTATTGTAATGTATATGACTTGGTCGGGTTTGCAATCAAAATTCTTCTGTACATGCCCTACATACACACACACACACACACACACACACACACACACATACTGGATAGGGGTATAGCAATCCTACGAGGGTGCTAGGTGGCTGACAGTGGTGTGATAAATCTGTCATACAATTACCAAGTAACTGAGACACACAGAAAGATCAAGAATCTCTGTTGGAAAGGTTCTTGGAAAAATTTCTTATATTCCAGCAACTTTGAAATTTATTTCTTTATTTTTTAAAAGTTGATGCCAAATTAACTTGAATGAGTTTCAATCTAATTTTCTCCTCTACCCTAGATATTTAATATTTTTAACTATCTACATGACTTCCCTTTGACTATTGGCTTTAAAAGAAAGACTCATTTGAGAACAATGAAAGGGAATTCATTTCTCAATAGACACTGCAGAGCATTGCTTTTGGAAATCATCAATATTAACTGTACATGCTCTTTTTGCCACAACCCCTTACTCCCCATAAATATGCCACAATCAAGCTTCAGAAGAGGAGCTCCTGGAGCCTCGTCCCTCCTGTTTATGCCTCAGAGGCATCAACTTACAGCATCTCTCCCCACGGGGCTGGAGACACACATGTTGTCTTTCATCTTGTGCTGTGTGTCGCCCAGCGCGTCCAACTGGCAGAAGCGCTGTGAAATCAGAGCCATCCTGTGCGTACGCTGGGCATAAGCAACAACTGAAAAAGGCATCTGAGATGTGAGACACTGTCGAGCAGAGAAGATGATGAGAGTTAAATGTAACATTAATTTAAATGTTAGGTTTAATGTTTAAGTATCAATAATCATATAATTGAGGTAGAAGTGTGTGTATATGGATGCGCTTGGGCGCTCCAGTTCACTTTTTCATGTGGGTCCCAGCGGTCCTGTTAAAATGGAGAGCCAGGGACTCACACGTCACTCGCTTATCTCCTCTGCCGCTGCCCTGTAACAATCCCACAAGAGAGGTCACCTGCCTCCTAGGCCTGGGTTGATAGCAGAGTGAGCACCTCTGTTTCTGAGGTCCAGGCTTGCGCCCACCTTGCCTCTACTACCTGCGCACATGGCCTAGGGCAGGTTCCCCTCCTTGGACTCTGCAGGGTGCTAGGATGCAGAGTAGATCTTAGAGAAGGCAGGTGGGACACCTGCTTCAGAGCAACAGTGGCCCTCCTCCAGGCCCATCTCTTCCTGTTGACACCATTTACAGTACAGCAAGCCCACCAGGAAGAAAGGGAAGAATCCGTCCTGATTTCAGGAAACAAACACCTCCATGTTTTAAGTTAGCTCCATCCCTAGATACCTTCCCACTCTTGCGTAGATACGGCAACCCTGAGTTCAGGTCAGGAATTGATGACCCCAGGGCTTGAGTGCTAACTCAAGTACAGAGTGATAGGGAGAGGAGAACCTTAGAGCAACTGCCAATTAACTTCACCCACAGAAGGAAGAGAGTCTGTGGGTGCTGCCCAATGCCCCAGAGTTCCTGAGCCTCCAACCCGCGTTCTTTCCGCCACACATCTGCTTCACTGCTTGATCAAAGACCAGCATCCAAGCTTTGAGAAAATATTCAATGATAACCTCCACACTCCAACCCTCCCCCAGTGTTCATCTGTAATTTCCCCAGACGCAGTTTTTAAAGCTAAAGTGCTGAGTCGGTCTTCTACTTTGAGGGGTGTGCTGCACTGGGCCCATCTACCCACCACTGAAATTACTGCATAGTGTACACGTAGGAATTTTTAAAATCACACTTATGTATTCATCTTCTTATAAGCCCCTAAACTTCATGCCTTACTATATTTCTCTATTATCACACAACTACCAGCCCCAAAGGTATTTGTTTTATTACAAACACAGAGAAGAAAAGAGCACAGCAATCCTTTAAAAGCTATGTTACTGATCTCTTGCCCAGATAAAATAAACCAGATAAATTAACCATCATTTGACATGTGCACCAGTCATTTATCATTCTACAAAGCTACACCAAGAACCTTAAGGAACTTTGCCTTTTCCTCACAGGATATAAATAAACTTCCTTTCTTGGTTATGGTTTAAGAAAGAAATAAAAAAAGAGGAAGAATATTGGAAAGGCTTTATTTTATATTGAAAGTTAGGTGTTTGCTCCCTGCTCTAGAGCCTTGAAGGGGTCAATGCTGTGCCCTTGGGACTGTTGGGGCCAGGCCCCCCATGCCCCTGCTGCCCCTGGGCCCTGCGCCCGCGCCCAGCTGCCCCGGAGCGGGCTCTGCTGGCGACACAGACTGCTGTGGAGCGCCAGGACAGCTGGGAAAGCCTCTTGTGCACAATGGACGTCAGCACATAAAATTTATGACCCCAAAGAGCCAGGGTTCTATTCCTTCCTGTTCCTTCCATGTTCCAGGTCACATCCCCCAAATTAGGATTCAGCAGATGACAGAAGCCACGGGCAGATAGGAGTCAAGTGACGTGGAGTCTGTTCTCACCCTGCCGAGAGGCCTGTGGGGGGAGTTCCTCAGGCCTGTGACCTCCTAATGATTGGTCACCCATGACTGGCCACACCTCGTGGCTGTGAGGAGGGAGACATGAGGACGGGCGTGCACTGTGAATCACTTGCCGCAGCACTGTCGGGAGGGAGGCCTCCTGCAGCTCCACGAAGGCACATTTCGGGCTTGGCCTCACTACAGTTATAAAAGCGGTTAAATTTGTCGCTCACTCCCTTTCTCATTCACTCATTAATTTAATCACCAATATTTATTAAGCGCTGTGTTAGGCAAGGAGGACAGAGTGCTGGCCCTCCGCCCCCTAACAGTCTGATGAGGGCGGCACTGAGCACCACAGTCTGCACACAACAGGGTGGTTAGTGCTGAGGCCAGGAAAGGAAACCCAGCCCAGCCCCAAGATGGGGTCGGGAGGTGTTTCTGGAATAGGTAACTCTAAGCTGCGTCTTAAGGTTAAAAATGGAGCAGCCTCGGAGGAAGAAAGAAAAGTATTTTTGAGAACAGGAAACAGCACATACAGAGCCCAAGGTGAGGACAGCCTGGAAGTTGAGGGTCACAGCCTGGAGGTTGAGGATCACAGCCTGGAAGGCTGCAGGCCAGGGTCCCCGGAGCAGGGCAGCCTCTGGGGCAGAGACACTGGGAGAAGCAGGGGTGGCCTTATGTACCAGGCCCAGCAGAGGGTGATCTCGAGGAACCTGCAGCCTTGTGATCTTTGCCCTACCTGGAAACATACTACACACACTGGCCATACATGTGTCAGAGCAGCTGGCCGTAAGAGCTGGAACAAACAATCCCCCAAACCTCAGTGGTTTAACATAAGAAACTTTGTTCTCATTCTCGTTCCCACATTCCCATGCAAATGAATTGGTGCGGAGGAGAGGGTTGTCGGGGGACTGCCCTCCCTGCAGGCTTCCAGGAACCAGGCTTCCTTCCATTTAAGGACTCCACCATCCTTTAGGGGGGCTGCAGGAGGAAGGTCATTCTGGCTATAGGCCTGGCAGTGCCACATTTGCTTCCCCAGCATCATTGACCGGAACTTGGACACATGGCCCCACTCGCTGCAAGGGAAGCTGAGAAATATGACCCACCTGGGTGTTCCAGAGGGAAAGTACTGGTATTCTTGGCTTCGAGAGCAAATTAGTGCCCAAGAGATTTAGCTCGATGTGTTCACAGGAACTAGCTGTTCTGAGCACCACCTATGGCCAGGCACAATGGCAGGCATTTTGCATGAACGCGTCAGACCAACTGCTATGATAGATGTTATTACACCCCTCTAGCTGAGGAAACCGAGGCTCAGGTAGATGCTGCGACTTGTCCTTCAAGTTGATAGAGGAGCCGGGATTTAGTCCCAGATCTCTCTGACCTCAAAGGATATGTATGTTCTTTCCATTCTACTAAGATTCCTTATGCCAAGAACAACCCATAGATGAACAGTACAGATGTCTGTGCCACACTGTTGGGGTCTCATTTGGTTTGCCCCTGCCTTTGCCCAAAGCTCCTTTCTGCAGTTAGCCAGGGTTCCCAGGGAAGGTGGTTCAGCTGTGGGCTTCTCCCCAATCAATTCTAGGATTTTACTCAATCAATTCTAGGATCTTACTATCGGTTGCCCATCCTTGGAGAGCTCAAAACTTTTTGAAAATAAACAGCAGCATTTCCTCAGATAAAATATGGGATTCCTGCTGTAATATAAAGCGATAATGTTTCCGTCCCAGAGTCTGCAGTGTCTGGCAGAACTGGCACTTATTCTCTTCTAGTCATTATATTCTCATCATGCTTCTCATTAAGAAACACCCAGCTCGTCTCTCTGTGTGGTCCACGGACCACCTGCAAGGGCCCTAGATGATTGTGAAAAAGGAAAATTCCTGAACCCCACCCCCCATCTTTTGATTCCACTCTGCAGGTGGGACCCAGGAATGTACAACCACTACTCCGGAGGGCATTTAATAAATGGCTGCAGAGGAAATGATGATGAAGATGAGAGAATGTGAGAATGAAACAATCTTCCTCATTTTCCTCTTGGACTCCTTGTCCTCTGAGGCTGAGGTTGTCAATGTACATTTTCCCCTGGTTTACTCCTCAGCCCCATCAGAGGGTAGAACCCTTCCCCATACCTACCACCATTGTCATCCATCCCATCATTGTCTCAGTGCAGTTCTCCCTGCCAGGCCTTTAGCTTGTCAGAGAAAGACTCTTATTCTTCCTTGAATCCCCAGCCTAGCACAGTGCCTGGCATATAATAAATACTACATAAATTTCAACTGAGTTTTTGTTGATCATCTAAAATATCTGTTGCCAGAGAGGAGCAGGAGCTACTGTTGCATATTCTCATAATTAAGCTCCTTTTTATAAATATTTCCTTTGTTGTTGCATGGATCCATTTGGCCATCTTGCTGCCTAGACCAAAGAGCAGACACCTGTGGAGTGACTGTTCACTCATTAGAGTCCTGCTTTCACTCCATTAAGAAAAAACTATTAAACTAGTAAAACACTTTTGTCATCTGCAGAAAGGACTAGTTACTAGGGACTCTTGCTGAAAGACAAGATTCAGCATAACAACTAAGTTTTGTTGAACTGTTGATGTTTCAGGAGCTAAGGAAAAACTACACGCCTTGAATAAAAACAAACAACAACAGATTCAGTTGTCACAGATTCAGCCAGGTAGTCTGGAAACGAGAAAGTGATTCCAGGTCAATAGTGTCCCCCAGCTCCAACTGAGGCAAATGCAAATCCTCTCTGGACTAGCCAGCTTTCCTGCAGAAAAGAGCAACCAACTGGCAGCTCACAATCAACAAACCCCAAACACACAATAAACTACTGACAGATTTAGAACACCAAGGAATTCAGGTGCTGTAGCTACCAGACATAAAATGTAGAGTAAGCATATGTAAAACATGATAGAAATTAAAAACAGACACACAAAAATAAGTGAGAAATAAAAGACTACCAATAAATGACCAGGCATATTTATAAATAACAAATATAACTTTGATAAATGAAAAAATAATTATTGAAATAAAAAGTCAATGGGTGGATTAAATAGCAGATTTGATACTGCTGCAAAGAAAGATAGTATCTGGAAGCTAGGTATGAAAAAAATGTCTAGAGTCTCCAGATAGATATAGAAATGAAAAATATAAGAGAAAGGTTCAGAGCCAAGAAGGACAGAAAAAGAAGATCCAACTACGTCTAAGAAGAATCTCGGAAGGAAAGAATAGAGAATGGAAAAGGCAACACTGAAGACATAATGGCTGAGAATTTTCCGGAACTGATTAAGGAACTAAATTCACAGTTAAAGAAAACACAACCTTCATTAATCCAACAAGTATCAGCTGAGTGCCTCCTCTGTGCCAGATGCTTTTTACAGGCAATGTATGCCAAACTGGATAAATAAAAGAAATACCCACCTAGTCACAACCTGAAAGAAAAACAGATCACCTACAGCAGGACAGTCAGAATGACAACGAACTTCTCAAAAGCAAAATGAAAGCTACATGACAGAACTAACCTCTTCAAACGACCAAGAAAAAATAATCTATAACATAGAACTATGTACCTAGCAGAAGCATCTTTCAAGTTATGACAAAATGAAGATACTTCCATATAAACAAAAACTAAGAACATTTACCACCTAGAGATACACACTAAGGAAACTTTTACAGATTTACTTCAAAAGGAAGGGGGAAAATGAGATATCATATGGAATTATGAGCAAATCAGGTATAAATATAAACCCAAGCATATAAGTTCTACATAAAAACTGTAAAATGTAATAAAAGACCTAGAATATTGGCTACTAATATTTGCAAGACAGGAGGAGTGACTCAATTAAACTGGTTAAGATTCCTCAATTGTTTAGGAGGAAGTCACAGTATTAAATTTAGCCTCTGTTGAGTGAACTTAGTAAAATATCAAGGGTAACCATTAAAAGAATTGAAATAAAGGATCTAAATTCTAAACAAAAAAAGAAAGGAATAAAGTGGAATATGAAAAACCAAAATCACTTTTTAAAGGAAAGAAAAAAGGAGAAAAAAGCATAGAAAGACCAAGACAAAGAAAAAAACTAGAGCATAACGAGCCCAAATATATCAATTATGATACTAAATTTAAAGAGACTAAGCATAGTTTAAAGGAGACTAAGCACGTTAGATAAAAGCTAAGTCAAGTTATGTACATTTTATAAGAGACACACCTAAACTGTTACACATGGGAAGTTTGAAAGTAAAGGGTAATAAAAGATATAGCAGGCGAATATTAGCTAAAAGAAAGCTGGACTAGCTGTATTTATAACAGACAAAATACATATTAAGACAAAATGCATCACACATTTTAGATACAGTCACTATATCCTAATAAAAGGTTCAATTCACTATGAAGATTTTTTAAAATTCTAAATTTGTATGCATATGTATTCAATAAAATTGCCTATTGTATATAAATTTTAACATCTGAAAATACAGAAAGAAACTGACAAACCTACCAATGGTAAATGATTTTATGTTTCTTTAATTATTGATAGACCAAGCAGATGAAAATTTAATTAAAATTTAGAATTTTTAATAGCATAACTGACAAGACTTAAATATTGGACATCTTTAAGACCCTGCACCCAATAGCTAAAGAACATACATTTTTCTCAAGTATGCATGGAACACTGACAAAAGATGACTTCTTACAAGGCCAGAAAACAAGTTCCAATAAAATTTAAAAAAATCAGTATCATACAAACCATATTCTCTGACCATACCACAGTTACATAAGAAGCCAACAATTAAAAGGTAAAAACATCAGCACACATTTGAAATTTAAGAACAAGCCTAAATAAATCATGGATCAAAGAAAAAAATAATGAAAATTTAAAATACTGAGAATAAAATAATTAAAATATGCATGTCAAAACTTGCTGAGGTGCAAAGAAGTTCACAGAAGGAAATTTATAGCTTTAAATATTTACACTAGAAAAGAAGAAAGGCTATAAATACTTGAGCTACACATCCAACTTAAACTGGAAAAAGTAGACCAAAAGTAACCTCCCCAAACTAGAGCTAATAATAAAGAG
>RJWJ010012094.1:0-42767 GCA_004363605.1 Indri indri
ATCTTGGGGTTGATTGTGCACATAGACCCAGCCTAAATACCCACCTATATCATTTTTCTAAAGAATGACTATCTAATTGCTGTGCCATAGTCTCTCAAATGCCTGATGGGCAGGTCCGATTGTCCCTTGGCCGGGAATGATTCTGTGGTTTTGCTGTGAGGAGGAGAGCAAGTGCAGTTGAGAAGGGGGCGGATAATGGGGAGTGGATAGAACGTCAGAGGACAGAGGCGCTGACAGCCGAGAGGAGGCACTGAGCATGCGTCAGGGGCAAGGGCAGTCCACTCACACCCATCTATTTTTACTCGAGCTCTCTTAGCTGCTTGTGTCACTGAGCTTTGAGGGCATCAGCACCCGGAGTCCCAAAAGCCTATTTTAAGAGACTTCACTTTAATGACTGATACCAGCAACAAACATGCGATTTCTGCCAAACGACTTAACGGAAAGGGGATCTGCAGCTGCTTTCAGAATTGGAAAATTGGACTCACTCCAAGTGCGTAGCCTTGCAGAGGAGCCGGCGAAAGGGTCCCAGCAGAGAAGCGGCCCCAGGGAGCAGGCTCGCTGTGCCCTGCAAAACATTTACACCCTCCGCCCCTTCCCTGGTGAGGCTTGCCAACTGTTGTTTTTATTTTCCTGTTTAAGCCTTTCTTTACAAGTGACCTCCTTTTGGGGCAAAGGTTTTATATTTACAAGAAAAAATAAAGGTGGAGGAAAGAGCCTTACCCTCCCTCCTAACCTCTCAGATGGGTGATGTGAGGTCATAGCTGGTGAGATCTCGGGGTGCAGGCAGCTTGGAGGTAACTTGGACAGGTGAATTAAGAGCACGCCAGATTCTCTCCCTGGCACAGGCCACACACCAAAATGTTCCTCTGCTCATTAATAGTTTTCCATGTTCTGTGCACTTCTAATCACAGAACCGAGTTTGCCAGGATCACTTTAGACTTGGAAACTGGATACGCTTCTTATCAAAGCTCAGATGAGCCCAAGGGCGCCCCTTCACTGTCTTGTTAGCAGGTGCCGCCTGAAGCATTCTGCCCAATGAGGACTCCTGTCACTCGGTAAGTGCTGAGGCCTTGGGGAAGGATCCATGGTCAACTCGGAGAAAAACAAATGACCGATTTCAGGAGATGGGACTGCCTGGTTTCTCTCCAGTCTTCCTCATGCCCTGCCCATCCCTGGGATAAGGTCTGGGGTAAGACTCCCCTGGCAGGTGGCCTTGTGGTGACAATTGGAACCATGCTCTGACCTCTTTTCCCACCACACGGCCCCTAGACCTCAACCAAGGAAAATATCTCTGTCCCTGA
Organism: Indri indri; assembly: GCA_004363605.1. NCBI lineage: Eukaryota > Metazoa > Chordata > Mammalia > Primates > Indriidae > Indri > Indri indri. The sequence goes on from RJWJ010012094.1 coordinate 1,302, forward strand.
GAAGCTTTGCTGCCCCCCATAAAACCAAAGTGATGTCAACTGAACACTTGGAGAGAAAAAGGAAAACAAAACAGGATTTAGATAATTGTGGTTAGAAAAATAACCTGAGGGTCATTTAGCCTGAGTGTTTAGAAGACAGAAGGCCTGAAGAATGCAGCGGTTTATGGAAAGATGGACATGAACACACATTCCTTCAGAATGCCCAATTACCAAGTTTTTGCTTGTTTTCTTAGAACCAATAATGTCCGAAGAGAGGTCATCCTCTTTGAGGCTGGAGGGCAGAGAAGTGCTGTCAGGTCACGGTCAGACAAGACAAACGAGGGAATGGAAGAATACCCAATATGGAGAAGACTGACAATTCTAACAAAACCTGGTTCTGATTCTAAGCCAGCAAGAGGCAGGCAGGGACTACTCTGTTGAAAGGGTCCTCACAAGGACCTCACAAGGTACTCAGCCCCGTGATGGAACTTGGACGCACCCACTAGGGGTCTGAGTGCTGGTGTCAATCAGTGAAGCCGACTATGTGGAATAGGGCGTGGTGGGCGCTGGGTAAGCTGGCAAGCGCGTGCCCTGTCCGTAGGGCAGCCCCTCCTCCACACCAGGGTCTGCAGCAAGGCTCAAAGCAGGCCTGGGCTTGCCGGATCTCCTATCATTTTAGGACAGACTGTAAACCTACATTTTAATATGAAATCTCATAGTGTTGGCAGCACATTGTTTTAAGGACTAATATTCAGGCTAAAAGGAAAAATGTCTACTGGCTGGATTCTGTCTGTGGACCTCCTCCACTTTACAATTGCTGACCCGTAAAAATAACCTATAATCTATAACTTTGTAAGACAAGATACATATCCAAGAAATAAGATACAAACGATACAATTAGAGCCCTGTGGGAATGGAAGATTACTTACAGATCAAATCAGCCCAACTTTTGAATGAGAAACTGAGGCCAGGAGAATTGAGCAAGTGCCTTGTGAGCTAGCCAGGGTAGAATGAAAACTAGAACGCTGCCTTCTACGTCCAGTCCAGCACTCCTTCCTAGCCACCGAGCCAGGCACCCTCACCTGAAATCTTAGAGCCCTTCCCTTCTCAAAATCAGCTTGTGGCTAAGTCCGTCGTTTGATCCTTCATACTCTTATAGCTTCATTACAAGAGAGAACTGACAGGTTTTCACTGACAGATGGGAGAATAAGAATGTTGGTGAGGAAGGAGAAAGCCGTGAACACCCTTCCCAGCCCGAGGATTCTACGCCTGCAGCTCTTCAGCCCTCACAGGCCCTCACGGTGCCCCTGCCTGGAATGCTGTTAAATGGTGCATTTGACTCCTACCCACAAACTCACATTAGGGTTCACCTCCCCTACAAAAGCCCTCTGACCACCCAGGCAAAGTGACCCCCCCCATCCTCTAAGCCCTCCAGATGTTTCGTAAACCACCCATTGGCTGGAGCCCTCCAACTAGATCTGTTGTTCCCAGCCTGGGCTGAGCACTGCCATCAGCTGGGAGCTTACCAAATCCCCACGGCTAGGGTTCACCCACATCCAATTAACTCAGAATCTCTGGGACTCGGGATTATGGACGTGAATTGATCCATAATCCATTTGAAGATGAAAATGCCTAAGTGCAGGGCCACCCTGCGCAAACTGAAAATGGAGGTCCTTATTCAAAAATTAAGCATTTTAAGATGGTGACAGCAGTGTTAAACCCTTCTGGGTGCAGGACCCTGCATGACTGCCCTGCCATACACTCATGCCTAAGAGCGGCCTTGGGCCCGCAGGGATTTCAACAAACCAGGTGTGGATTGGTTAGGGTAGAAGGAATACAACTGGTCTAACATTTAGCCGGAATAAAACCGAGCAGAAAAGCACAGGCAAGAGCTTGCGATTGGGATCGAAAAAGAAAGTTGGATAAAGGATGGGGGTGGGAATTTCAGGGAGGAAGACTTCTTTATATACGATTTTTAATAACTGAGATACAACATCTATGTAGTAAAGGGCACAGGCCTTAAGTGTACATTTGATCAAATTCGGATCAAGATATAGAAGGTCTCCAGCCCCTGCATACACCAATCAGATCCCCCCTGCACATAGCACAAGGCCGACTTCTATGACCATAAAGTAATTTTGCCTGTTCTCAAACTGCGTATCTCATATAGTATGTACTCTTTCACTCAGCATGTCTTGAGACTCATGCATGTTACATGCAGCTGTGATTTGTTCTCTTTTATTGCATTTTATACCACAATTTATTCCATTTTGGTGGACATTCAAGTCGTGGACAATTTTGAGCTATTACGCATAAAGCTTCTATGAACATGTTTATATACATCTTTTGGTAAAAACATGCACACATTTCTGTTGGGTATTTACCTATGATCAGAATTGCTGGGCCATAGGGGAGGCATATATTGAACTTTAATATATAAATGGTTGTACTGATTTACACACCCACTAGCATTCCATGAGAGTTCAGCCGTTCTAATTTTAGTCGTTATTGCTAAGTGTGTAGTATCCCCGTATGGTTCTAGTGTTTCTTGACGACTAACAACATTGAACTTTTTTTTCATAAGGCCTTTTGGATGTCCTTTTTTTTTGAAGCACCTGTTCAGCTCTTTCCAAGTCTTAAAAATTGATCTGGTTTTTTCCTTATTTACTTGTAGGAGTTTTTTAAAATACATGTTTAATATTTATCTTTGTTTTCCATATCTTCTCCTAGTCTGTGGCTAGACTTTTTCATTATTTATTTATTTATTTATTTATTTTTGAGACAGAGTCTGGCTCTGTTGCCCTGGCCACAGTGCTGTGGCATCAGCCTATCTCACAGCAACTTCAAACTCCTGGGCTCAAGCGATCCTCCTGCCTCAGCCTCCCGAGTAGCTGGGACTACAGGCATGTGCCACCATGCCTGGCTACTTTTTTCCATATGTATTTTTTTAGTTGTCCAGATAATTTCTTTCTGTTTTAGTAGAGACGGGGGTCTCGCTCTTGCTCAGGCTGGCCTTGAACTCCTGACCTTGAGCGATTCACCTGCCTTGGCCTCCCAGAGTGCTAGGATTACAGGCGTGAGCCACCGCACCAGGCCCTTTTTAATCTTTTAATAGTGTCCTTAATTGTTAATTTTAATGAAGACCAATTTCTCAATTTTTTTTATAGTTAGTGGTTTGCATGTCCAGTTTAAGAACTCTTTGTCTATCCCAAGGGTCATAGAGATAGTCTACTTTTGTTTTAGAATCTTTACTGTGTCACCCTTTTTCATTTAGGCTCACAGTCCATCTGGAATTGATTTTTTGTATATGGTGTGGGACAGAGGTTGAGGCTCATATTTTTCCAAAAGTAATACAATACATTTTTGTATATTGATTTTATATTTAGTGATCTTGATAAACACATTCTAATATTTTATCTACAGGTAGTTTTGGGTTGTCTACATACACAATCACATCATCTTAGAGAACCGATGGTTGCATTTCTTCTTCCAAATATTTATAATTTTTATTTCTCTGTCTTGCTTATCACTCTGACTAGGACTTCTAGTTCAATGTCAGATGAAGTGGGGTCAGTGAACGTTTTTGTTTTATTCAAATTCAGAGTGAAAGCATTCAATATTTTACTTTTCAATAATAGTGAAAGCATTCAATAGTTTACTATTATTGTAGTAATATTTTATTGTGGGTATTTTTACTGTATTAATATTTACTATTGACTGTTTACTGTTTTTACAAATATTTACTGTAGGCATTTTGTAGATTTTCTATTTCATAAGGAAATTCCCTTCTTCTGCCAATTTTTTTATCATGATTAGGTGATAAATTTCACAAATGCTTTTTGGGGCATCATTTGAGATGATTATATGGTTTTTTATCCTTTATTCAATTAATATAGAGAATTATATTATTTTGAATAAGTTGTTGAATTTTTTATTCTTGGAATAAACCCAGCATAGTCTACTTCATTATCTTTTAAAAATATCACTGTATTAAATTTGCTAATATTTTGTTCAGGATTTATATATTTAAGTTTATAAAAGATATTGGTCTATCATTTTCCTTTTTATAATGTCCATGTCAGGTTTTGGTATCAGGATTATGCTGGCCTCATGATATGAATTGATAAAAATTCCTTTCTCCTATAGTGTCTGAAAAGCTTTGTGTAAGATTAGTATGATTTCTTCCTTATATGTTTGGAAGAATTCAGCAGTGATCTATTTGGGTCTATAATTTTCGTCTGGGGGCAAGATTTTAACTGTGGATTTAATTTCTTTACAGGGGTTATACATATTTTTTTATTCTTCTGTCAATTTTGGTAAATTTTGTTTTTAAGAAATTTATTCATTTCATTTAATTGTAAAATTTAGTGACATTAAGTTGTTTGCAACATTCTTCTTTATCTTTGTAACATCTGTAGACTATATAATGATATTCTCTGATATTGGCAATCTGTGTTTTTATTCATTTTATTTCTTGATCAGTAGGGTCAGGGGTTTATTAATTTTATGTCTTTCCAAAATATCAACTATTGGGTTTACTGATTTTCTTTATTTTGTGCTTGTTTTTCATTTCATTGATTTTTCTTATTTTTATAACTTTTTCTTCTATTAGAAGCATTGAATTTTCAATATTTCTGCCTTCTTAACACATGCATTTAATACCAGGCATTTTTGATTTATGTTTGATGTTCATTTACTATTAATAGCTTCTTGAGACAGAAGCATAAATTGCTGATTTTCAACCTTTCTTCCTTTTCAATATATGTAATTAAAGGTACATATTTACCTTTAAACATTGCTTTAACTGCAATGCATAGTTTTGGTATGATGTATTTTTATTATGACTCAGTTCAAAATATTTCTAATTTCATTTCTAGTTTTTATTTTACCTATAGGTTATTTAGAAATGTGTTTCTTATTTTCCAAATATATTTAGATTTTCCAGTTGTCTTTCTCTTTTTGATTTCTAGTTCAATTCCATTGTGGTGAGAAAATATATTACACATGATTGCAGTCTTTTGAAATTTGTTGAGGTTTGCCATATGGCCCAGAATACGGTCCATGTTGGTACATGTTCCTTGTGCCCATGAAAAAATCTGTAGTCTGTCATTGTCATTTGCATTATTTTATGTATATCAAATAGATCAAGTTGATTTTTTGTGTTGCTCAATCTTTTACATCCTTAATGATTTTTTTATCTTCTTGCAACAGTCCCAAAGAGAGGCATGTTAAAATCTCCAGCTAGGATTATTTGTCTATTTCTCCTTTTAGTTCTGTCTTCTTTTCTTTACATATTTTTAAGCTATGTTATTCAGTGCACAGCAATTTAGGATTGTTGTATCTGCCTGTTGAATTGTTGTTTTCTCATTATGAAATGTCCCTCTTCATCTCTAATAATTCTTTTTTTCCTTAATGTTTACTTTATATGTTGCTAATTTAGCTTCACTTTGGCTAGTGTTTGGTATCTGTTCTATCCATTCACTTTTATCCTATCTGTGTCTTTATATTTAAGATGCATCTTTTGGGGGAGGGGGGAACAAGGGCAACATATATAACCTAAACATCTGTACCCCCATAATATGCTGAAATTAAAAAAAAAGATCCATCTTTTATAATCAGTATATAATTATGTTTTTAAAATTCAATTTTACATTTTTATTTTTGAATCTCAGTATTAGTCTATTTACATTTAATGCAATTACAGATATATTTAGATTTTAAGTCTATCTTGCTATTTTTTTCTATTTGTCCCCTCTCTTCTTTGCTCCTTTATTTTTTACTCGTTGCCTTATTTACTCATCAAGTATTTTTATTATTCCATATTTTTAATCTATCAGCCTATTATTTATACATTCTTGTATTATTATTTTAGTGATTAACCATAAGATTAAGAATGCATCCTTGACTTAGTGCAGCCTGTCTTAAGTTAGTACTTTTACCTCTTCTTGGTAATGAATAATGCAAGAAACTTAAAACAGTTTAATTTCATTTTCACCCCTTCTGTTTTTGCATGTGTTCTCTTGTTGTCATATATGTTACCTATATTTTAAACCTGTAAGTCATTATTATTATTCATTTTTATTTGCATTTATATTTCCCTTTTGATCCTTTCTGCATTTCTGTACTTCCTTCTGGAATCATTTTCTTTCTGCCTGAAAAATTCCGTTTAGTACTTTTTTAAATGAGGGTGTTACGTTTGTTTGAAAATGTCTTTGGGGGAGTTTTTTTCCTTTCAAAACTGTAAAAATGTCATGCCATTTTTTTCTGTCCACTTTCCTAGCCAGACTTATATTGAAAAGTCAGTGGTTAGTCTTACTGCTGTTGCTTGGAAGATAATGCATCTTTTTATTCTCTCTGCTCTTAAGATAATTATCTTTCACTTTCAACCATTTGACTATGATATGACTAGGTGTGATTATTTTTATATTTATCTACTGGCATTCCCCAAGATTCTCAAATTTATGGTTTTCTGTCTTTTGGTAATTTTGTAGGAAGTATTTTTTAAAGCAATCTATTTTTTAAAATATTGCTTCTGCTCCATTTAAAATATTGTTTCCTCTTTTTCCCCTGGGCATCCAATTATCCATATATTAGCCCTTCCCATCATGTCCCCTGTCTTTTGTGTTTCTTTTTGTGTCTTCCACCTTTTTTCTTTTCTGTGCTACAATCTGGGTATTTTTTCTAATCCTTTCCTTAGTTCACTAGTCCTTTCTTATGCTGAGTCTAATCTTGGATAAACCATTCATTTAACTATAGCATATCGACCACAGTTATACATAAATCTGTCTAATTAGTCAATATCTAAATTACCTCTGAGACTTTATGTTTTCACTTTTTTCTTAGTTTTCAGTCATTTGGTGTTCATTTTAGTATGATTTGTATTTATTTTGAATTCCAGACATTGCGTATGAAAAATCATAGAGGATCTGAAAGATGTTGTCTTCCTGAAAGTTAAATTAATTTTCCACCTGCAGGCCGAGAACATGCCCACTGATCACCATGACTCCCTGATGGTTAATTTTACACAAACAGGGTTGGCCTATGTCAGTTTTGCTCTCTCCTCTGGTGTAGCCCTACCTAAGACAGCCCTCTCTGGGGGCCCAACTGAGATTCTGTGCCTTTCCTCCTTCCTGGGTCTCCCAGCACCCTATGGCTGCTGGGATCTCTGATCATCTCTTTAACGTCCAAGCTGCAGCTTTCTGCTGGTTTCTTAGGTTTGCCTGATACACCTTAAGAGTGAGCAAATATTGTAAGGGAAAATGTGTGTAGAATTTTTGTTCATTCCTCTGCGGTTCCTTACGTTATGGAATTTTGCCACTCAAGCAGCCACTTTTGTAGCCTTGAACTTCAACCTCTGTTTCTTCAGCCCACTGGGACTCTGAATGCCCTGTTCACCCATGCAGGTGTCTACCCAGTGTGTTCACACAGGCAGATGTTCACCCAGGCAGGTGTTTACCCAGACTGGTGTTCACCCTGGCAGGTGTCCACCCAGGCAGGTGTTCACCCAAGGAGAGAGCACAAGTGCTGTCAGGGGAAGAGCAGTTGATTGTGGAAATCCTCCCAGTGTGTCCCTTCTCTCTGCGGTTGCCTTACATCTAGTCCTGTCTGTGTTCATTGCATTCTAATACCTTCAAATTGTTTATTATGTATTTTTTCCAGCTTTTACTGTTTCCCCTAAGAGGGTTAGTCCAACACTATATGCTCCATCATGCTTGGAAATGGTATTCTCTCCCCATCCCTGAACCTCCCTAACACTTCTGTTTTCATAGATGTTTTATTACCAGTTATTAACATATTAATTATTTGCCTCCCTGTAGGGCACTTTAGCTGTGCGTTCACGCACAGAGCAAAGTAAGTACACAAATACAGAATACTCTATCACTAAAATACTCTATCACTGTAATTACAGTGTATAAACCACTTATATCTTGAGTGGGAAGACTGAAAGATAAACCTATAAAAAATAATGACTACAATAACCTTTTAAGAGATAGACAGTATAAAAATACATAAATAGAAACAACAAAAAATCAAAAAAAGAAAAAAGAAATCCTGTGCTGGCCAGGCGAGGTGGCTCACGCCTGTAATCCTCACACTCTCGGAGGCCGAAAGGTCGTGAATTCAAGACCAGACCAGCCTGAGCAAGAGCAAGACCCCATCTCTACTAAAAAATAGAAAAATTAGCTAGACATGGTGGCATGTGCCTGTAGTCCCAGCTACTCAGGAGGCTGAGGCAGGAGGATTGCTTGAGCCCGGGGCTTTGAGGTTGCAGTGAGCTATGATGATGCCACTGCGCTCTGCCCCGGGCAACAGAGCAAGATCCTGTCAAAAAAAAAGAAAGAAAGACGAAAGGGAGGAAGGAAGGAAGGAGGGAAAAGGAAGGAAGAAAAGAAATCCAGAGTCCAATGCAGACTGGTACAATGGACATTGGAGACTCAGAATCGGGAGGTTGGGAGGGGGTGAGGCAAAAAAAATTAACTATTGGCTACAGTGTACACTCTTCAGGTGACAGGTACCTTAACAACCCAGACACCACCACTACACAATTCATCTATGTAACCAAAAACCACTGTACTCCTAAATCTATTGAAATTTTTAAAAATGGGCAATAGACGTTTCTCCAAAGAAGACATAAAGAGGGGCCAAGAGATATATGAAAATGTGCTCAACATCATTAGTCATCAGGGAAATGCAAATCAAAACCACTATGAGATACCACCTCACATCCATTAGGATGACTATTATTAAAAAGTTGAAAGATAACAGCTGTGGGTGAGGGTGTGGAGAAAAGGGAACCTTGCACACTGTTGGTGGGAATGTAGATTAGAACAGCCATTATGAAAAACAGTATGGAGGTTTCTAAAGTAATCAAAACTAGAACTACCTACCATATGACCCAGCCATCCCTCTTCCGAGTATATACCCAAAGGAAATGAAATTGCCACCTCACAGCGACACCTGCACTCCCATGTTCATTGCAGCATCATTCGCGATAGCCGAGACAGGGCAACAACCTTAAGTGTCCGTCAGTGGAGGAATGAATAAAGAAACTGTGGTACGTACCTACCATTCTGCCCTAAAAAAGAACGAGATCTTGCCATTTCCTACAGCATGGGTGAGCCTGGATGACCCTGTGCTCACTGAAATAAGCCAGACACAGAAAGAAAAATACTGCATGATGTCACTTACATGTAAAATCTAAAAAAAAAAAAATCAAATATACAGAAAGAAAACAAAACAATGGCTGTGGGGGGATGGGAGTGAGAAATTAGGAAGATGTAGAGCAGAGGATACAAAGTAGCCCATATGTAAGATGAACAAGTCTAGACATCTAATGCACAACAGAGGTAATGAAATTGTGCTCTGTGTGGGATTTATGCTAAATAAGTAGGCATTACCTGCTCTTGCCAAAAAACCAAAACAAAAAAAATAGCTAACTGTGTAAGATGATTGACATGTTAATTTATTTTGCTATAATAACCTTTTCACTATCTGTATGTGTCTCATAGCATCATGTTGTATACCTTAAACATACACAATAAAATTTATTTTTAAAAAAAGAAAGAAAGAAAGAAAGAAAGAAATCCAGAGCCCAAAGGATTGATGGATTTATTTTCTGTGTGTTCTTAACTAACTTGGAAAATATTTGTGGTTAGAAGAGGGTGGTCTGCCTGTGCCTCACCCTTTCAGAGTAGACCAATCAAGAGAAATGAAATTTCAAAACTGCTAAATAAATCTGAGTGGTAGGTTTCTGCTGAGCTAAGCATAGATACAGCCACGGTATTTACAGCAGCTCTCATTTACTGTGTGCACGCTGCCTACCAGGTACCAGGCAAAGTATCTTAGACCTCACTGCTCCCAGGTCAGTGTCACCAGGGAGCTGGTTGGAAATACAGAATCTCAGGCTCCACCCCAGACCTACTTTGGTGCTAGAAAGCACCTGCTTTCTAGCAAAATCAGTAGGATTCGGGTGCAAATTAAAGTTTGAATGGTGGTCTAGGCTTATTGTTCTAATCCTCATAACAACCCTGTTGGAGAGATACTGTTATTATCGCCCTTTAATAGGTGTGAACACTGCCTCTCATGTTTCTCTTTACAAACTATTCATCTCCATGCAGCTGGCAGCCGTGGAGCCAGACCTTGGGCTCAGGTCTCTCTGACACCTGAGCTGACACATGTAACCACAACATGACACTTCCTACAGCTCCTTCTGCTCTCAGTGTCTGGCTGAAGCCCCATGTGATGGTCCATTGTCATTCAACTTTTATTAAAATCGTTAAATATTTATTTACATCTATATTTTATTTATTTATTTATTTGAGACAGAGTCTCACTCTGTTGTCCGGGCTAGAGTGCCATGGCGTCAGCCTAGTTCACAGCAACTTCAAATTCTGGGCTCAAGAGATCCTCCTGCCTCAGCCTCCCAGGTAGCTGGGACTACAGGCACATGCCACTGTGCCCGGCTAATTTTTTCCATTTTTAGTTGTTTGGCTAATTTCTTTCTGTTTACAGTAGAGACAGGGTCTCGCTCTTGCTCAGGCTGGTCTTGAACTCCTGAGCTCAAGCAATCCTCCCACCTCGGCCTCCCAGAGTGCTAGGATTACAGGTGTGAGGCACCACGCCCAGCCTACATCTGTATTTTAGTTGTATTATGGTTGGAATTGTGTTACCCCAAAGTTCATGTGTTGAAGTCCTAACCCCCAATACCTCAGAATGTGACTCTATGCGGAGACAGGTCTTTAAAGAGGTGATTACATTGAAATGAGGTCTTTAGGATGGGCCCTAATCCAATCTGACTGATGTCCTCATAAGAAGAGGAGGTTAGGACACAGACACACACAGGGAAGAGCACGAGCAGACAAGGGGAGGAAACTGCCTTAGACAAGCCTGGGCGGGAGGCTTCAGCGAAACCAATGCTGTTGACACCTCCATTTCAGACTTCCGGCCCCCAGAAGTGTGAGAAAACCAACTTCTGTTGTTCCAGCCAGTGTGCAGTGCTTTGTTATGGGAGCCGCAGCAGACTAATACGAGTGGATGTATTTATTTCATGGCCCAAGACTATCAATCTATCTTAACTTGCATAAGTGAGTTAGATCTATTGATCCATTAGAGATCAACTTTGCGGGAAGCTCTACTGTGTCATGCTGACCATAATTCCATATCCAGATACTGACACGTGGTGCAATAAACAAAATTAGTCCACTCAAGTCTCAATACTTGAGGATCAAACGATATGTGTATGATTACATTACATGCCAAACGTCATGCGTTTTTACCAGATTGAACATCTTAGCTGTGCTGTGTGTCATCTAGAATTAAAATGAAATAGTGGAGCTGAACTCACGTAAGGGTAGGCAGGAAGAAAATGGCTGTGGGGACTGGGGGCCCAGGGATGACATGGGCCTTAAAACTGGCCGTGAGTCACCCGTGCTAAGCATGGGAGATGCTCTAAAGAGAAAAAAGCATGCTCTGCTATCTCAGGAAGCTTGCAATAGTTGAAGAAGCTGACAGTTAAGTGGCCTAATTTAAACAAGTCAAAAAACCAATTAGTGGCAACAAACAAAGAGAGGACACTGTGCATGCCCAGAGGAACTAGTCACTGGGTTCCTCAACAGGCACGTGGTTTAGATTTGACGCGCTACGACCTGACTTTGTAGACCAATTTGAAACTAAATGAACGGTGCTGGTTCTTTATACCCCAGGGCATCATATAGGCTGTTCTAGATACAGTTGCATAAGTTTGGTGGGACAAATGCCTGGTGTTACCCTCTGATTTAGGGCTGGTACACTCACGTGCAGTGACAAAACTGGAAGACAGATCATCAGATCTAGGGCAGGGAAGGAGGTGGCTTGGTCCTGGGATGGGCCGTGCACCTCCCCAGCTCCACCCATCATTCAGGGCCAGGCCAGCAGAACAAAACTCCCTTGTGCCATCCTGGGTCACCTCCCCATCACTTTATCTCCCTAAGCCTCAGGTCCCTCATCTGTAAAATGAGATGACTCTACTCACCGCACACAGTAGTGCTGGGGACAAAGGTCAAAGGGGTTAATTGTGCTTTGTTTGCACAAAATTGGGAGAAATGAGGGCAAGATAGGAAGGTGGTGGGCTCTGTAACACGCTAATGTAAATGCCCTGTCCTTGTGTAGCCTGTACTCTGCGATTCCTCCTAGTTTAGTAAGGAATTGTTTACCCTCCACTTGGCAGGCAGGGTGTGACGTTGTCAATGGTTCTCCCTGGAGGAGTGCCCTAAAAAAGAGGAGAGGGGATTCCACTCCCAAGGCCACTGCTAAGAGAGAGGTCACCCACTTAACCTTCTTGGGAAGAGCTTGACCAATAAACCAGACTCCACTGAAATGTGCCTGGTGGTGGGATTACCTCATGGGCCAACTCTGAGCCAGTGTATAAATTGCTAACTCAGCCACTACTGGGTCAATTTATATATTTAAATTTTTTCTCTTCCTAATTGTTTTTATCTCTTTATTTTCATCTATTCGTTGAAGCTTTGTTTAAGATTTGTTTCCATTTTTGTTGTTTATAAAACATGCTCATAAGGTTCTGTGACTTGAGCTAGAAAAATCTTTCAAAATCCAGGTAAAACTGCCACCCCATTTGCAGCGCATTCTGAGTTATGCTGCCTTTAAACAACATACATGGAGAGATAACACTTCACATACATTAGGATGGCTATTATGAAAAAAGCAGAAAATAGCAAGTGTTGGCACAGATGTGGAGTAACTGGATCCCTCATACGCTGCTGGTGTGGGTGTAAAATGGTGAAAAACAGTACGGCAGTTCCTCAAAAAGTTAAACCTAGAATTACCATACGATCCAGCAATTTCACTTCTGGGTATTTACCCAAAAGCGTTTAAAGCAGGAACTCAAACAGATACGTACGCACCCACGTTCACAGCAGCATTATTCACGATGGCCAAAAGCAGAAACAGCCCAAGGGTCCAATGATGGATACATGATCAACAAAATGTGGTGTATCCATACAAGGAAGGAAATTCTGACACCTGCTACAACATGGATGAGCCTTGAGAATATGCTGAGTGAAATAAGGCAGTCAAAAAAGGACAAATACTGTGTGATTCCACTAACACTAGAGAAGTCAAATTCGTAGAGACAGAAAGTACAGTGGTGGTCACCAGGGACGGGGGAGGCAGGATGGGGAGTTAGTGTTTAATGGAGACAGAGTTTCTGTTTAGGATGATGAAGAGTTCTGCAGACAGATAGTGGTGATGATTGCACAACATTGTGAAGGAACTCAATGGCACTGAATTATACCCTCGAAAATGGTTAAAGGAGAAAATTTATGTTATATTTTACCACACACAAAAAAAGAAGCGACAAGTGAGAAATGGACTAGGTGTTTCCCATTTCCTGGCAGCTGTTTGACTGATCAGACTCAGTGTCCAGGAGATGCTCGCGTGGCCCCTGCTGGCGGTTCTTGGGTGCAGTATGGAGACGCTATCACAAATGCATCTAACGTGTATTTTCTAATGTGTATGTAAAGTGTATTTTCTCTAAAAATTCTCTTAACAGCAATCAAGCAAAGAAAACAGGCCCATATACATTCCTTCCAGTTAGTTAAAAATAATGAATTGAACCCAGGCTGATGTTCTGATAGCTCTGTTTACTTTCCATCTCAAAGAATTCCTGCCTGTTCTGAGGCAAACTAAGGAACATTTTTGGGTGTATTTCCATGTTTTCGGAGCCTGAGGAATGTGATTGATGGTGGCCAGAATTTGAATTGCCAGCAAGTTCTTAGAAAAGGTATGTTTTTAAACTACATCCCACCCACAACTCAGAGTCCTTTTCCTCAGACTCTCTCATAACCAAATTTAACTAAATGTACCTGGGGCCTCATGTGTTTAGCTTTGCGGTTCTTCTCACACCTGACCCCGGGTCATGATTTCTAAGCTCACACTCTTCAGTGACAGATAATATCAAGAATGAATCGACCTAAGTATGTTCTTAGAAAAATTAAAATCTCAGGACCACCTCCTGGGACTTGAAGTCAAACTTTCCATCGCAGGGCTTCAGAAAAAGTATTTAGTGACCAAATATTTTAAGTGGTTTTGTGGTCCAAATCTTATCCACACGCCCTAAGAGCAATTTTCATCTCATTTTATTGATCCAAGTGTGAACACTGAATGGCCAAACCTAAGCAGGCACAGAGTAGGAGCTGCTTCTGGGTTTCTCAAAGTGGACACTTAAAAGAAACTTCTAAACCACAGACAAGCACTGGGGCTGCTTGGCCAAAATGCACAGTTAACAGAATTTTTTAGTCATTCTCTTTTTCGTTCAATTCTAAAATTGGGAGTTCAAAGGAGCTTCTACCCTGAGCTAAAACAGAGCACCGTGACTGAAAAGGAATGATCAGCCCCTGGTCCTGGAAGAGAGCAGCAGGGGCCCCGTGACAAGGTGTGACAGCTCCTCTAGGCTCATGCCGCTGTCCTGAAGGTGGGGCAGGGCGAGTGTATGTGGGTGTGAACTCACTTGAAGGAAGCCTAGCAGCGAGTAGGACTGTCAAATGAGACCCTTTCAGGTGTAGACATTTGTGAATTCAGATTCTCTTGATCTCCTTGAAGTGGCAGGTTAAAGCGTAGTCACCCCCATCCCATGTGGTGGAACAGCTCACTGAAATTGTCGTCACGTCATTATGGCGGGGTAGGCAGGGTCACCAGAGAGAACGTCAAGACCCTGGGTTTCATTCTTTGCCAATTATGACTGTGCGACTATGAGTACATTTCTGAACTTCCCTAAGCCCAATTCTGTGATGTATAAAGTGGTAATAGGGATACTACCTTGTTCATGGGATGTTTTTAAGGATTCAGTTAGGTAGTCCATGCACACACAGTACAGTGGCCCGTGCAGGTTAAAGCGTGTGCTTGTTATTACGTCTGGGTATTATTTCCACTCCACATGGGCCACAGACAAACCACCTGTCTGTTAATCAGCTGGGCTCTACGGAGCCCCTGTTCGCACCGAGCACCTTGGGAAGTGCTAAGAGGCACACTCTTATAAGGCAGGCAATCTTGGAGTTTACAGACGAAAGAAAGAAAAAGAAAGAAAGAGAGAGAGGGAGGTAGGGAGGGAGGAAGGATACATTAAAAAAAATGTGCCATGATGAATTGTATCAGAGTTCAAGGAAGAGCCGGGTCTTAAAGACACAGTAGACTTTGAGGTGCACCTTAAAGAGCAAATAAAATTGGGGTGTAGCTTCTGGGCCAGCAAGCCAAGCTGCACCAGTACACTCAAGCCTGTTCCCACCTGACCTCTCACTCACAGCCCCCATGTAGACACATCAGAGCAGCTTTGACATCAGGACAAACAGGGTCATCTTTAGGATGAAGACCCCAGATTAGGACGCTGAGGACCTGAGAAAAATGTGACCTTGGCTTGATATTGGGTCACCCCAAGGGTGTGAACACAGGAAGGAAGGAAGTCTCGGGGTTGGTCCTTTTTCATCTCTTTAATGTGTTGCCAAAGAAATGATGATTGAAACAGGCGACTTCATTCCTTCTGCCCCTGTGCTTTGCTTCTCAGCATGGCTATGAATGCAGGTGAAATACAAATCTTTACCCAGAACAAAGGTGACCGTGTCTTTCTTCTTATATCTCTCTTCCTGTGTGATTTTCTTTTTCTTTTACACCATCCAGTTTTACACTTTGTAGACATGCTTTTCCTGTCTGCAGAGCATGCAACTTGGTTTATTTGACTCAGGCTCCAGAGAAAAGTGCATGGAAAGGTTGGGACTAAGCACGAAGGGAACCAAGCCAGGCAGGGTCCAGACGGGAAACAGACAGCACCTGACAAGGGTGATTTTCAGTGAGTTTAATAAGAGGACAATCTAAACAAGGGGGATGGTGATGCTCCTTAAGGCCAGCAACAAGGGAGAGCATGTACCACCCCAGGACTTGAAGGGACATGGAAGAAATGACCACCCAAGCCAGAGAGAGCCAATAGTTGTAAAGAGAGCTGCCTGGCTTTCCATAAAAAATACAGAACAAACAATAGCAACCTGGCAGGGAAGGAGCTGGGGAAATTATAAAACGCCCCAACCATTCTCTCCTGTCTCCTGCCAGGACTCCCCATTGGCCAAACCCAAGTGGCAGCCAAGTCCCGGAGCCCATGGCTGGAGTCCGTGCAGCCAGGCTGGTCTCGCAGACACAAAGCAGGCTGGAGCATGAGGAAGGGGGCTCTGTAGGAGAGAAGGGAATACCCAGCACAGTGAGCTCTTACAGTCCCTTCATTCCATGGACATGGCACTGGCTTCCATGTTTTATTCATATTATTCATATTAAACACTTGCTTCAAGCAGTATTTATTGTGGAATAGTATTCAGTACATAATGGGCCCAGCTTTGATTTCCAGTAAAGAGCAAATGATGAATATACACATATCAAAACATCATGTGGTACCCCATAAATATATGCAATTATTATTTGTCAATTAAAAATAAAATTTTATAAAACAACAAAGAATGACGAAATGGCTGGGTGCAGTGGCTCATGCCTGTAATCCTAGCACTTTGGTAGGCTGGGGAAGGAGGATCACTTGAGGCCAGGAGTTCATGATCAGCCTGAGCAAGAGTGAGACCCTGTCTCTACCAAAAGTAGAAAAATAAGCCAGCTGTGGTAGTATGTGCCTGTGCTACTTGGGAGGCTGAGGCAGGAGGATCGCTTGAGCCCAGGAGTTTGAGGTTGCAGTGAGCTATAATGATGCCACTGCACTCCAGCCCAGGTGACAGAGCAAGACCCTGTCTCAAAAATAAATAAATAAATAAAATGTTCTTGACATTCTTTAGTTATTCCTATTGATTGACTTTCATGAAAATATATGTAATAAAAATGCACACATATACTTTAATAATAAATATTTAATAAATTATTATTAAAGAAAGGAAACTAGAGAAAAATATTAAGAAAAAGTAAAAGTTAGCTACAATCTTATCATTTAAAGATGACATTTTTAACATTGCAGTTTCTTTCCTGTGCACACGTGTGGGTGTTTTTATATGACAAAAGTGGGATTGTGCTCTTTGTCCAGTTTTATATCCAACTTTTTCCAGTTGATGTGACAAGTGAGCATTTTCTCGTGTGGCTGGCTATGTGGGATCTATCTTATGGGCGTATCATAATTTATCAGACATCTCCTGTTATTGGACATTTAAGCTGTTTCCAGTTTTTTATTATTATAATTATGCCACAATGAGAGTATGTGCCACCTTGAAAAAGATGAATCTGGGTTCTTGCACTTGCTGCCTACGCTGTCTGAACTAGAGAAAGGCAGGAGGGTTTCAAATGCATCTTCAAAGTAGGCAAAGTGCACAAATATCGGCTGCTGATGCACGGGTTGGGCCACACTCTTGTCACCTACAGGTCACAGAGGTGTCCTACCTATCTCCCTATCTCCCCCAGGGTCTCTGTTCTCAGTGGTTTTCTCACATTTAGCAGGAGGCCAGACACATTGGAGGGCCAGCCGGTGGCCCCCTCAGGCTGTTTGAGGCAGCGTGGCTTGGTGTGTCATTGGCTCCCCACTCCCCCCAGGAATAAGTGACCAGACGTGGAGAGGGTCCAGGACAGAACACACACACAGGCGGGTTGTTCAGCCTGGAAGGCTTTGGACACGTCGAGCTCTAGTTTTCCACTTCATGTTGGTGTTAATGTATCACCCTAAAAGTAGGGCTGATGGAACAAGGCCCACTTGCGCCTGCGATCACCGCCTGCACCTCCCAAACCGACATGTAAGGCGCCTTCTGCATGACTGGACCCGTCCTCCATCCGTCCTGCAGATGCCCCTCCCAGCCGCTGCTCACACACACTCAGCCTCCGTCCAGTGAAGGCTGTCCTCCCTGCAAAGGTTAAGGTGAAATGTGTTTGCGGAAGCGGGAGAGGGTAAGGAGACCCAAAATAGAAATATTTAGCACAAAAATATTCTCCTGCTGCTGAATGTTGTCTAGCACAGGGCTATCCGGAGTCCATCTGCTCCTAAAAGAAACATTAGGAAAAATTTTTTTAAAAAAGAGTTGAGTTGGGGAAATCTAGTAAGTCCAACCCACAGGACCAGGACCTGCCCCACAGTACTATCAAGGGACTTTAAGAGAATAGCAGTGAAAAAAATAATAATGCCAGCTCACCTGCAGAGTACAGAAAGCTGGTCTGACATCACCCAACACTGGGGATTTCCTGATTCTCTGGCAAGATGGTAATTGTGGGCAGCACCTGGCCTGTGTGTCTCATGGAGGAAGGAAGTAGAGGCTGCCCCTGTGCCAGCCTCACCCCTACTCCGCAGCTCACTGCACCTGCACTGCTGCCCTAGGTACCGCATCTAGATCACTGCCGGTACGCGGCTGACAACAGCAGGGAAGTGAGGCCCAGGGTCTCTGCACTCCCTAGAGCTGCCTTGTCTGGCAAGACAAGAGTAGACGGGACAGTCCCAGGGGCCCATCATGGCGCTTCTAGTCCAAGCCAAGGAATTTAGACCTCATCTTTCCAGGGAACTGGGAGCAACTGGAGAGTTTTTAACAAGGAGTGACAGACCCAGAAGGTAGAATGTGCAACCAGCTGGGGGCGATCCAGCCCACATCTCAGTGATCTGACTTTTACACTTTTATGGCTGGATTCCAGGATGCACCCCGGGGTTTCAGCAGAGGGTGCGAGCTCCTATGGAGCAGAAGCAAACACACCTTCTCTCCACATGTCCCCCTACACCCACTTCTCATTCTCAGCTGATCACCTTGATTTTTATTGCACCAGAAAAAGAAAAGCAACCAGGAAGAGAACTACCTCACCCTATACCACCGAATCTTCCCACTCCCCTGCTATGTGCATCGACCCTGCTCCTCTCCAAGGCCACCCCTCCCCTGGTGCACTGGGTCTCATCCCCTCCCCGCTCCTACCCAAGGGCTTCCCCCCGCATTTTCCTTCTCTCCCTCTCTTATACCACTTTGCCTTTCCTTTCTACTGATTCTTCTCATCAACATATATACTATACTATCTTCAGTCTACCCAAAAAACTACCCAAAAAAGGCCCCCTCCAATTGCTTCTTTATTTTTCTTCTCCCCTTTGCAGCAGAACTCCTCGGAAGGGTTGAATCAACTAGTTGTTTTTATTTCCTCACCAGCAAGTCTAATAAGTTAAATGAGGTCATAAGGATGAGGCCTTAATCCAATAAAGCTAATGTCCTTATAATAAAAGGAAGAGACACCAGGGATAAGCATGCACAGAGAAGAGCCCATGTGAGAACACAAAGAAAAGGTGTAAGGTAGGAAAAACTTTTTCTCTACCCTCTTATGTTCAGTGCTTGGGAGCTGCAAATTAAACTAACAAAAACAGATTATGGGGAGAAAAGGTACATAATTTTTATTAAAATTTACATGCATAGGAGTCTACAGAAAAGAAGCAGAACTCAAACAAGCTGTTAGACTTGGGGACTTACAAACCATTTTAACAAAGGAAGGGGGTTTGGGGCTTCAAGGAATGATAAATTGATACAAGGGTTGATATAAGGATTGATGTCAGTGTGTACGTGTCACTGGGGAGGATGGGACAGGCAGGGTTGGTTCTGGCATGACCCACAAAGACTGTCCCCTTTTGTCCAGTGAGCTTCCACGAGACCTATAAGTGCTTATACTATAAGACTGAAATGGGCTCAAAGTCACCAGTGTGTGGGCCTCGGTGTTTAGGTCAACCTGGACTTGCCATGGGTTGCAAAGTCAAGGCTGTATGCACAAGAAAGACTGCTGGGTAGGTACCAGTGGGACACATTGTGGGAAGATACTTTCCTGTCCCAAGGTTTGTGTCCCATTGGAACCTACTAAGAATAAATTCACGACCGAGTCTACAGCCTTTACAAGGGGTCGAGGGATTGCAAACCTCATGAACGTGTGACACAGACTGCTTAAGGAAAGAGGGGCTGGTGGGGAGACACTGCGTGGGACTCGGCCCCCAGATGCAGGTGTGCAGCCTTGGAGGAGAACCCGAGGCCAGTCTGGTCAATTCAGATCACGACAGCACTGGAAAATCACATGAGGGTTGGCAGCCGTGGCCCCCACAGAGCTGGCCGGGGTTTCCAGACAGAACCTGGAGCGGAACCCCAGCTCGGCCCAATCTGGGTTTGTTCATCCAAATTTCACTCAGTTGTTTGCTCTACTTCTTCACCTTCCCCCCTCCCTCTTACATTTTTCTTTTCAATTTAAGCAAAACAGACCTTAAGTTTCCTGCTTCTGGAATGTTACTGAAAACAGCTTACTCAGAAAAGCTGACTTTCCATAAATATCCCAATTTATGAAGGAGAGAGCATGATAACTGGGAAGCTGCAGACATTCCTAATTTGTTTCTGTTTGTTTGGCTTTCTTGGGGATACAGTCGTCCAACGCACACATTCTTTTGGGATCCTCACATGAGCTCTGGAGTTGTGACTGGAATTCCTTAAGCCGAAGTCATTTACAATCAATGACTCTTCAGAGCCTACTGACAGTGGTAAGAGGAAATTTATTACCTGCATAAGGAACGTGCAGTTAATGGCATTCAAAGTTAAAATTCCTCCATCTGGTTATGCCTAAATATGTCAAAACAGGAGATTAAAGCAGAAAAAAGTATTCACCTTGATACTTTCACCCACCCACCCATGATGTGCTAGCACAGTTGGAAAATAGAGCAACTCCTAAACTTTCCAGAGTAAAGGACTACTCGAGTACCATGCTCAATGTGAGGAGTGTAATTTGGTGCCAGACACCTAAGGCCTCCCTTTTCTACTGAGTTAGTTGATTTTTCCATGCTGGAATCCAAAGCCCTTGGAAGTGATCCTTGGCCTACCCTACTCAAGCTCCCCAACCATCGGCTTCTCACTCTTTTTCGGAGAGGCTGATTTTTGAAAGAAAGGAATAGGATATCTTTGTTTTTTTGTTGTTCTTCTGCTTTTAACATCTGACCTTCTTCTTCTACTTCTTACCCTCCTTATGAGTTTTAAAATCAATGACTATCTTCACCACAGGAAACAAATCTTGCTTCCTTACTCAAAGCCCCCTCTGTTTGATTCTCGTCCCAAATAATAGGATCTCTTCTCCTTCATGATTCTTTTATGACAGGAATAGATGATTGTTGAAAAACAGGGTAGGTATTGTGCATATTAAGAAAGGATATGTCGGGCCGGGCATGGTGACTCATTACAAATCCTAGCACTCTGGGATGCCAAGGCGGGAGTATCCCTTGAGCTCCGGAGTTTGAGACCAGCCTGAGCAAGAGCAAGACCCTGTCTCTACTAAAAATAGAAAATTAGCTGGGCGTCATGACACACCTGTAGTCTGGTGGCTGTAGTCCCAGCCACTCAGGAGGCTGAGGCAGGAGGATCGCTTGAGCCCAGGCGTTTGAGGTTGCTGTGAGCTAGGCTAATGCCACGGCACTCTACTCAGGGAAACAGAGTGAGACTCTGTCTCAAAAAAAAAAAAAAAAAAAAAAAAAAAAGGAATGGATATGTCATAATAGGTTATTATTGCTTGTTAAATAACTGCCTTTCTTTGAGACAGTACTAAACCTGTGCTATAGTCTGAATATTTGTATCCTCTCAAAATGCATGTGTTGAAATCCTCACCACAATTGTTAGGTTTGGAGTGGAGAGGAAGACACACAAAGCCTCAGGTGCAGCAAAATGGGGTTTATTTGAACATCTGAGTGTACATGGGTGGAGGTTGAAAAGAGTGTCCACGCCGGGAACGGGAGAGCCTTGGGTTTTATAGAGAGTTTTTCGAGGGGGATTAGAGCAACTGGGCCAGAACAGCCGCTGTAATAAATTTTTTTCAAACAACTAGTTCCTGGGACCCCTGCATTGGTCCCATCCTACAGCTCCAGTGTAATCCTTATCAGGAGAGATAAGGAGGGATAAGCCTCGTCCTTATCAGGAGGGATAAGGAATGCAAGTTCCCCCCTTGCATTCCATTCCTTTATCTCCCTAGGGGTCTGGCAAAGGCCATGTGCCTAATACCAATGTGATGGTATCAGGAGGGGATTAGGTCACGAGGGGGAGCCCCATGAATGGATTAGTGCCCTTATCAGGAAGCTCCCTTGCCCCTTCTACCACGTGAGGACACAACGGAAGGTGCTTTCTATGAACCAGGAAACGGGCCCTCACCAGACACCGAATCTGCATGTGCCTCGATCTTGGACCTCCCAGCCTCCAGAACTGTCAGAAATAAGTTTCTGCTGTTTATAAGCCACTCAGTCTAAGGTAGTTTGTCATAGCAGCTGGAACAGACTAAGAAAACCTGCAGGTAAGGAACAAAGTACACATGGAGAAGAAAAGGCATCCGCTTGAGATAGTTCCTCATGATGTGATTAGGAAGGTTTGTTCTACACTATCCTTTTGACCTTTTCTTATGAGGAGCTGCCCTACTCCCTTGCCAAGCCAATTGTTGGGGGTTTAGCAGCATTTTCATGAGATATTTTATTTTCTGGGTCTCTCCTAGGCCAGGAAGAGATTGCTCCAGTCCCGCTTGCTCCTGCTGGTGCATCTTCCATTTCTTTTTCTCATCCTCCGCCCCTCTCTGTCCTCTGCCCATCCTCCTCTCCAGCACTCCTGTGTCCTTCCCACCTCTCATTCCTTCCTTTGCACCCTCCTGGCCCCCCTTTTAGACCTGAAGCCCCTAGTTTCCAGCCTGAGGCGGAAATCCAGCCTGAAATGATCACTAACCTCTCTTGGCCACACTTCACCTCTCCCAGGTAAGGGGCGGTTCTTTGTGCCTCTGTTAAAACGTCTTCACTTTAGGACCAGGGAGGTGGGGGAGAATCAGCTAATGCCATGAGTGCTCCCTACGTGTCTGGAGAGTTTTATGGGTCAATCTATGTTGCCTGAAACCCTTCCGTGTTTTTATAAATCATGATGGTCCAGTACATGAAGCGGATTAGAGAACAAGGCCTCTTGCCTCACACAGGGAAGAGTTCATTTCAAAGGGAGGTAGACAAAAATGGTGACATCTTGATTTTGTCAAATATCACCATTTATTATCCAACTATTTTAGTTCAGCAAAACCAAATCTCTCCCTTCCTGGACTTTTTCTAACTTTACTGTGGCTGTTGAGCTTCATGTGTACTTTAGGTGAAATATTATCCTAGTGTTTCTATTACATTTGCACTTAATAGAGACCCCTATTGTTTGCTTGATGTCCAAGAACACTTTTAAGAGATTTTAATAAGCCCTTTTTAAAAGGCTTCCTTCTTCCCAGGCCCCCAAACAGGAAATTGTATTTTACTAAGGGTAAACAAATTTTTCCTATTTCCAAAGTTCAAGTGTAGGCTCCACACAAGGCACCCAACATGATTAAAGAGGCTCCGAAATTGGACAAAATTGTGTTCTGTTCCCCCTGGTCCAAAAGTGTGCATATGTGACATTCCCAAACAGGTTTAGAACCACTAGGTATGTAAATATATATAATAAGTGATAAATATGTTATGTATCTCTATATCTATGTCCAACTTAATGCTTTCATTTAAGTTTTGATGCTGAGGCCTGTGAGGGGTCATTAGTTGGCATACAAGCACCATATATAAAGAGTTTCCATCAGGACATGCCTAACCTGGAGTGCCCAGAAGCCTTCCCATGCTTGTCTCTTGACCCCACTGCCATCCCCCTCAGAGGCTCTCCGTCCACAGTCCTCTGCTCCACCTGAATGCCATCCTTGGGCTTTTATAGCTGATTACCGCATTGTTTACCTACATTGGTTTCCAAGCTCTGAATGCGGTTGCAAAAGCTCACGTGCAGTGTGCCAGCCATCCTATTGAAACTGGTCAATCCCACCATTATTTTCCCTCCAGCGAGGCTGGGCTTGCAGAGCAACATGCGCGTTAGATGTGTATTGGTGTGATGGGGACCACTCCCTTAGACCTTGCGTGCTCAGGAGCTCAATGCCATCTCTGCCTAATGATTTCAAAATTTCAGCTAAACATGTTAAAATTACACAGGACCCGTGTACCTCAGAAATCAAATTAACCATCTTCAGGTATAGAGATGCAGATCTTTGTCAAAAGAAGTCAACCCCCTTTCCTCCTTTCATGGTGTCTCTGAAGAATATAGAGCATAATTAGAAAAGGAAAGATGCGTTATCACAGACTCGGACCTTGAGAAAATCCCCGAAGCATTCCTTCGAGGCTGAGGCTCTCTCTCAATGTTTCTCTGCTCCCTCAAACATGTGATTTCATTGAAACTTCTCTGTGCATCTACTCCAAGTGCAGATGGGTGTCACTGTGTGCTGAAAAGCCTCAATCCAACCTCTTCCCTTGCTCAATAACTCAGCTGACCAACTGGTTATTCCTTCACAGTTAATCTCCACACTAGGACAGGATAGAGTGCCCACAGTTAAGCCCAGTAAGAAGATTCTGGGGATACTCCAGCAATATACTTTCCTACCACGATCACCTGGCTGTCAGGTGTGTGACAAGTGATTCTGGTCAAAATGCTTCCCTTTTCGTGTGCCAACAACACACTTAGGAAAGGTTCATATCTATTTCACGAGTATCGCTTGGTCATCTGCAAGTGGACACTCAGGCACACACACACACACACACAGACATGCACACACAGAACTTTGTTCATTTCCACATATCCCTGAACCCAACAAGCCTTCCATTCCCATCCTAAGAAGGGACTCAAAGCCAACTTTAAAATGTAGTTTTAGCACAGTTATTCCAATCTTAAGAAAGAGAAATTTCACTGTGTGACTTGGGGCCCAGGGTTATTCCCAGGTGGTTTTTACTTAGTAACCCCAGAAGGATTTTTGTCCTCTAATCAGCTGTCTTTCCTGGTATGGCCAACAGCCAGCCAGATCTCTATCTTCTGAAGCAATCAATCATTAAGAAAGACCAGGAGGGCCAGGGGCTGGGGTGTGTGGTATTTGTTCACTGATTCACAGACAAATCATTCGCATTAATGGCTCCTTATTAACGTTTGTTTCCTGAACACATCAGCTTTAGCCAGCTTTCCTGCCTCCTCTGTCTGTGGAACACAAATACCCTCTCTGAAAATAGGAAGAAATGAAAATATAGGAAGAGGATGAATGGCCCTGATGATAGTTGTCTGAGGGTGGGAGAATCAAAATGAAGTGCAGATTCACAATTTACAAAGCAAGTGAGCAAAACAGGAAACTAATGTGGAGTATAAGAGTAGCCAATTAACATAAACTTTTTTTGATAAAAATTTCTTTTGTGCAGCCTGTGATCCTTGGGGTTGTTGGAGACCCAATGACACATAGTTCCAGGGTTGTGGATTATGGATTCGGTTTTCTTTAAAAGGCTTCCTTGCCTTCTGCCGGACTTCTTCTGGTCCCTGACTAATGTCATTAAGCTTACAGGTTATTGGGTGTTGGCACTTGAAGCACCTGCGTTGTGTGTTTAGATCAGTGACTATGATTAGGGGAAGGGTCCAAAGTCTGGAATTGATGGATGATTCATGTTGCTGGTTCTGCTTGGTTACAGTCTCCGTCAGTGCTCAGTGAGAAATCGGAATTAGAAATCAATTCTCACCTTTGAAATGCAAGCCCGATGACAGGACAAAGATGAAAAGAACACAGGAAGCTCTCTCCAGTCACAAAACCGCATCTTACCATCAGTTGTTAAAATATCAAAATACCTTCCTCACCGCTGGTAATAGCAGCTTCGCAAGCTCCCCAGGTGTCCCCACTGTTGCCCTGAGATGCTTACCCCTCCCCCCAACATCTCCTGGACAGCCACATGCTCCAGCCCCACCGAGTGTTAACACCTGGTACCTGGAACAAGAGGAGGGCTCTGCACCTGCCCCTATTCCCGTTGTTCAGCTATTCACTCCTTCGGTGCAATTCTTTTACTGTCATCCCTGCACAGCTCATCATGCATTTTTCTCTTTGGGAAGCTCTCATTGCCACAATTTTAAACAGACTCAATGGAACCAAAGTTAGGCAACTGAAAGGTGGTCACATAAAGGCAGAATACAACAATCAGGAATTTTTGTCGAGAGAGGTAAAAGCCTTGAGAAGACCATGATTGAGTAGTATGTTCCAGGTGAACCAGGACGCAAGGTCAAACCCCAAAGAGCATCCCCTACCTGAAGTATGACATAGGCACTGTTAGGACAAATACAAGAAAGTGCTACTTTGTACAGCTTGTAATAAAATTAGGAGAGCTGCATAATATCAAAGGGGGTTGGAGGCCAAAGATGTAGACAGGTTCAAAATACATAACCAGTTTTTAAAATGTGAGCATTTGGCAGCTTGAATATGGATTCTTACGGGGAAATTTGAATCTTGGCTAAATGACTGCAACCATTTGAGTTGATGGCAAGAAGGATTGCCATACCTCCAATCATTACCTGGTGCTTCTTTTAAAACAGAATTTCGAACTGGGAATGATGTGTCCGCTTGGACAGTAGACACTTTTGACACTATTGTCATTGATATGGTGGTGTTCAGAGGAGGATGCGGAAATTCTCTACAAACAGATGGAGGAAGAACCTGGAAACATTCCTATTTTTCAGCAGAGAAGTCCCAGAAGTTTCTAATGGAGCATCCCCGGCCTCCTACCATGCAAACCAGCCATCGCCAGGACCTAAGGTTTGGGTTTGCTGGTGCACAGCAAGGTGGATGGGAAAAGACTGCACAGAGAATCCAGGGGTGGAGTTCTGGTTCTAGCTGAGCCCTTGAACCTTTGTGAAAATTGATTATTTACTTGAACATAACTTTTGTTTTTTTCTGATTAAAAATTATATATATTATATAAATAATTATAAAACATAATCCAGAAAAGTATAAAGCATAAAATAAAAACTAAAAAATTCTGTAGGTAAGCATTTAGTTTGTTTCCATTTTATTCTACTGTAAGTAAGTCTGTGATGAAAATCCTTGCACTAAATCTTTTTATAATTATATCAAACATCTTGGAACAGAGTTCTACATATGGAATTTCTACATCAAGTGGCATGCTCATTTCAAATTTTAACAGGCATTGTTAAACTGCTATGTTAGGGTTCTCTAGATATATATACATATATAGAGAGAAAGAAGACATATATACATACGTATACATATATAGAGACAGAGATTTTTATTATAAGGAATTCGTTCATGCACTTATGAAGACCGTTGACAATCTTGAGTCTAAAATCTGCAGAGCTGATATCCAGTTCAAGTTCAAAGGCTGGCAGGCTGCTATAGAACCAAGAAGAGCCAATGTTCCAGTTTCAAGACTATCAGGCTGGAGAATTGTCTCTTACTTGGAGTAGGGCAGCCTTTTGTTCTATTCAGGCCTTCAGCTGATTGGGTAAGGCCCACTCGCATTAGAGAGGGCACCCTCCTTTGCTCTGTCTACCAATTCAAATGCTAATGTCATCCGAAAACACTCTCACAGAAGCACCCAGAATGATGTTAGACCAAATATCTAGGCACTTTATGGCTCAGACAAGTTGACACATAAAATTAGCCATTGCACTTGCCTTCCAGCAGTCTAACCTGATTTATTCTCCCACCAACAGGAAGCAGGAGTTGCTCTTTGCCCTCAGTGTCGCCATCATTGGGTACTACTGACTTCTAATTTTTACCAACCTGATAGGAAAAAGTGATGTTGTTGTTGTTTTGCTTTGCATTTCTTTTATAACTAGTGAGGGCACAATTTTAATAAGGTCATTGGGCCGGGCGCGGTGGCTCATGCCTGTAATCCTAGCACTCTGGGAGGCCGAGGCGGGCAGATCGTCCTGAGCTCAGGAGTTCGAGACCAGCCTGAGCAAGAGCGAGACCCTGTCTGTACCAAAAATAGAAAGAAATTAATCGGACAACTAAAAATATATAGGAAAAATTAGCCGGGCATGGTGGCACATGCCTGTAGTCCCAGCTACTTGGGAGGCTGAGGCAGAAGGATCGCTCGAGCCCAGGAGTTTGAGGTTGCTGTGAGCTAGGATGATGCCATGGCACTCTAGCCAGGGCAACACAGTGAGACTCTGTCTCAAAAAAAAAAAAATAATAATAAGGTCATTGACATCATTTTGGTAAATTATCAGCTTTATGTACTTGACCTAATTTTCTTTTGGATTGTTTACCTTTGTTATATTCATCTATAAAAACTCGATATTATTGATATTAATATTTTGTCATATGTATTATAAATATTTTCTCCAGTTTGTGTTTGCCTTTTAACCTTTGTATATGGTATTTTATGCCGTTTACTTTTCACGTGGTCCAATTCAATGTTTTCCTGCCTGGTTTTAATTTTCCAAGTCTTCCTTTATCTCAAGATACTGAAAATATCCCACTGGATGAGTTTCAGCATTTGACAATTAGGAGGACATCTAGCTTCCAAGTTTAGAAATTCTATGTGTTTTACTTGCTAACTTAACACTCACCCTGCTCTTTGTTTGCACAACCAGTTTCCACCCAGCTCCTAAATTCTCTTCATAGTGCTAAGGGCTCAAAATCAACCCATCCCTCTCACCGTAGTTAGAGAAGCTCTCCATCAGCACTTGCCGGGCCAGTGCCAGGGCTTGGGTTACCAGTTAGGTGCCAGGAGCAACTTTGACATGATCACAGAAAATAAACATCAGTTATCACAGCAACAGCTGTGGGGCTGTGCTTCCAAGACTCCGTTCTCCCTTGGGTCCACAGGTCTTCAATTATGCCCAGTGACTGCAGTCTGAAAAGTTAACTCTTTCTGGGACTTTAAAGCTGCTGGTGGTTTTTGTTTGTTTATTTGTAAAAATTTCATCTACAGGAGACAAGAGTTACCAAACTGTTTTAGAACCAAACTTTTAATTCTATTACACAATGCTAAAGACTGGCTAAAGATAAAACAGGGGTGATTAAAGGTCAATTGGGAGTCAGGAATGAATCACTAAGTATGGATTTCATCTGTAAATCTTTCCTAAATATGGCGGAAGGAATGGTTTTTTAAGGTAATGAGAAGCCTCTGTGAGTACTGAATACCTAGAGTTGTGTGCAACAGCATAGCACTTTTCGCTTAAGAGGCGAAAATAAGGGTTTGCTGAATGAATGAATGAATGAAACTCAAAGTACATTATTGGTGGAGAGAGTAAGGCTTGAATAATATTCCTGTGGCAAGTCCTGATCAAAGAACAAACAAAAAGGATTCTCATCTCTTTGAGGGTAGTTCTCAGACGGAGTGGTTGGAAGTGGGGTCAGTGATTCATCAGACCCACCTGAGCAGTTTTTCCAAACTAAACACACCCAGCTTCCTCCACCTATAAAGTTGTGCATGGCCCCACCTCCCTGTTCTGCTGCTCACTTGCAGATTCGATCCTGTGAGTGGAACTCACTCCTTTGGTGAAATCGGTCCCACTCAAAGCCCAGGACCTCCCCATGACAGCTCACGCTTTGTCCGTGAAGCTTCCCCGCAGATGTTCTCTGGAGGTAGCGCATGCCATGCCATCTGCTGCTCCGCCCCTTGTCCACATCCACCTCATTTGCTCGTTGATGGCCCCACTGTGAAACCACAGAGGGTGGGGCAGCAGAAAATGCACCAAGCCCATGTGCTCAGGAAGTCTTGGGTGCTCGACACGGGTCGTGTCTCTGGCTCACATGAGTGACAGTGCTATGCACCAACAGATGTTATGAGTGCATCTTGCCCCACGTACATCGGCCCTGGGTACATGGAAGGAAGCCCTGGGGACTGGCCTGGGTGCCAGAGTCCTTGCCCCTCCTTGCTGGCCCTACCTCAGTAGGTACCTGGGCAGCGCTTAGTTTCACCCTCAACTGCCTGGCCCAGCTCTGGGCTCTCCTGCTGACAGATACATGCAGTCCCCTGAGCTCACTGATTTAACCCATTTTATTACCACTAACTTTAATAAATTTAATAAAGTGTATTAAATTTAATACACTTACTCCTCCAATAGATTTTTTTCTAATGAGTATACCCATTAAAGTGATTAATTAAATGAATGGCTAGTGTATTTTTACTCCGATTTCCATGTCCTCTTCGCTGCTATCCCTTACAGTCTGGGCTCTCCCATTGTGGTCAAAGGCCCTTCTTCCCTAACTTGGAACACATTTAGCCAATTCCCTCTGCAAAGTCCTATTCACTGATTTTGGCTAAGGAATTCCCCTTCTCAAAGCATTTCTCTCCTGGTCTTGAGCTCACTCCAAAGTGAAAAGATAAAGTAGGTCAACTCAGAGAATAGGAATATATTTTTAGTTAATTTTTTCAAAATTTTACATATGGTGGGACCTTCATTAACCTCTGGAAACAATTAAAAGGTGGAAATAGGGAAACAGAATCTACTTCAAGTAATTTCAAGAGAGAGAATTTAATGCAGGGAACTGGGCGCATGTGCGAGGAAGGAGCTGAGAGGCCCACCTGGGGTGGTGGGGTCGCCAACAGAAGCCCGAACCGTGGCAAGGACGCAGCTGCGCCAGACACAGCCCTCGGCAGAGCGGGAGGAACGCCTGGCTGCCGACTCCCCATGTCCCTCCAGCCCAGCCCTGGAGCTGCGACAGGGGCCTGCGGGCGACGTGCCCTGGCCATGTGGCGCCGAGCAGGCACGGAAGGGCGGAGTCGCGGACCTGAGGGCCAGGAGGCCCAGGCCGTGTCCCCGTCTTCCTTCTGCACCGGCTCGCACAGAGCTCGTGACGTGGGGGCTCCCTGAGGAGAGGATGTGGCTTCTCCCCACTGGGCGGGGCGTGGTGGGGGCCACTCCACATCCAGGGGGTGAATAGATAACCATCTCAACTCCGCTTCCAGTGTGTTTACGAGGCAGTCTTTCAAGATAATGCTTTCCACGGTGCGTCTTTAAACAGAGTGGTGCATGTTCCCTAAATGGTGTTGGAGACAAAGAAATAGCGACATTTCCCGAATGCCCACATTTCTAGACTGGGGTACACACCTGCCTTATGAACACACCCACCCTGCTGACATTTCCCCTAACTGAGCCACAAGGCTGATTTTTTTTTTTTTATCCTTACATTGTGTTTATGCATAACTTATTCTAAAGAGTATATGGTGGTTTTAATGAAGAAAGCAGATATTTACCTTGTACAATGCAAGTGTCCATCCACGGGTAAAAGGATAAAGAAAATGTGGTCTATCCATACAATGGAATAAAATTCAGCCTTACCAAGGAAGGAAATTCTGACTCATGTTGTAACATGGATGAACCTTGAGGACATTATGCTGAGTGAAATAAGCCCGTCACTAAAGGGCAAATACTGTATGAATCCACCTACCTGGAGTAGTTAAACTCATAGAGACAGAAAGTAGAATGGTGGTTGCCAGGGCTGGGGGCGAGGAGGAGATGGGGAGCTGTTGTTTAATAGGGACAGAGTTTCAGGTCAGGAAGATGAAAAGAGTTCTTGAGATATCTAGTCAGTGGTGACGGTTGCACAACAATGTGAATGTACTTAATGCTACTGAACTGTACATGTTACATGGCTAAAATGGTCACTTTTATGTCAAATATATTTTACCACAATAAAAACTTTTAATTTTAAAAATACATATTTTTGCAAAGATGCGGAATCAACCCATCAATTCATGAGTGGATTAATAAAATGTGGTATATGTACACTGTGGAGTACTACTCAGCCATGAAGAGGGATGAATTAAGGCCTTTTGCAACAATTTGGATGGAACTGGAGACCATTATCCTAAGCAAAGTATCTAAAGGATGGAAAAACAAACACCACATGTACTCGCTATTACATCGGAACTAACTGATGAGCACACGTGCACAGAGGGAAGCAAAATTCAGTGGAAATCAAGCAGCGGGGAGAAGGGGAGGAGGGGAGGGGCGAAAACCTACCTAACAGGTGCAATGAACACTATCTGGGTGATGGGCACACTTATAACCCTGACTCAGGCGTAACAAAATTGATACATGTAACCAAAAGCATTTGTACCCTGTAATATTTTGAAATTAAAAAATACATATTTACCTTGAGACTTTCTCCTAAACTTATATCCATAAGTTCAAGCATTTAGGACATTTTGCAAGTGCAATATGAGCCAGGAGGGTTGTGCTTTCAGTGACTCATAAAACAATCTCGCCTTATAAACAGTTGCATACTTGGGTCTTTTGAAATCAGGTGACGCTTCCCCTGGCCTCGAGGAAGGCTTAGTTTAGTCTACACCGGGAGAGCTGAGAGGGGAGAAACTGCCTCTTGATGTCACTGCTGTCAGAGCAGAATCCATCAACACTTTAGTGATCTGGGAAAAGAATGAGGACCCAGCTCATCTGATAATGCAGGGAAAGGACAACGAATGATTCTTTTCCTCTCTCTCTCTGTGCTCTTCAGTTTCTGTGTTTATGAACATGAGAGTGAGCAGAAGTGAAGTCTGGGCTTGGTAGGAAAGAGGATCTGCCTGCCAAAGAACACCCCAGCTGGAGCACGGCTGTCTCTCCCATCCGTCTGTTCTGTCTTTTCATGAGTCCAGCTTTAGATGTTGCGCCCTTGAGGATACCAACTGACACTCAAGGAAACAAGACGTTTCAGCATCTTGGTAGCACCTCCACACTGGCTAGCCTTCTCTGTCTTGAGGGACAGCTAGGTTGGCCTTCAGACTCTCAGCCTCCTGCTGCCAAGAGTTCCCCTGCCTGTCCTCCTCATCTTCATCTCTGCAGGGAGAAGAGCAAACAAATGAAGAGTAGAGTAACTGTATAATAACAACACAGAGCACTTACCTATGCATCCCCAAAACTATTTACTATCAAAATCCTTGCGTGTTCTACATATCCATAGAGAGAAGGGGACAAGGAGCATGGCATTGGAAAACATGATTTCGTGGTTAATCGGCATGGGTTTTGAGGCCTGCCCTCCCATGTGCTAGCTGTACCTCCTAGGATAGTCCCTCACACGTGGTAAGAGCTCAAAAAAAATGGTGGATATTGTTATTAAAGCAGGTGTGTATCTCAGTCTAGGAATGCAAGTATGTAGGAAACATTAATTTCTCTATTTCCCTTAAAACCACTTAGTTAGGACTCTGGGCACCACTCCACCAGCACAGTAGAAAATTCTTTTCCTGGCTTTATTGGGTTCTCCCCAGTCCAAACTGCACTGCCACAGAATGTAAAGGCATGCGTGGTGCCTACACAGTGGGTGCCAGACAATCCCACCGTCTAAGGCAATCTCCTGGCCACACTCATGGCAGCAGCAATGCAGGGACCCCACCCCTCAGAGAGCCACACTCCTTCCCTTTCATTCATAGCCCAGTGAGCAGAGGGCTGGGGGTGGGATGTGGGACAAATTCTTTGTCTCTACCTAGCCTGGAGACACTTGGTGTTTCCTCTCTGCATCAGTCAGGTTCCAGACATGAAAGAGATGCCACATCCAACCTAGATAATTGGAGGAGAGTTCTAACCAAGGGACAAAGGTGTGGGCAGCATTTAGGGAACCAACAAGGGACAGTGCAGGACCCTGGAGCTGGTGGCTGTGAGAATCAACACAACCCTTGGCCTTTGGGGCAAGGAGAGGGGCTCCAAATGGAGAGGGCTCCTGACCAGCCCTGTGGCCTTCCCTGGGTTGGGGGGACACAGCCAGCCTGCAGCAGCCCTGCAGGGAGGACCAGGGTGCCTGAGGACCCAACCTCACTCTCCTCCTGCATCTGCTCTCCACTGGGTCCTGCTGTTGGCTAAACTCAATCAGAGGCCAGAGAGCAAAGGAGGCCTTCAGTCCTTCAATGCTGGTTCACATCAGCCACCTGGACACACAGAAAGGGCCAGTGGCGAGCAGAAAACAAAGACGTCCAGGGGCCCTTCCACTCCAGGAATTCTGGCATCACCTCCCCAGGGAGGGTTAGGCTTTGCCAATGATCCACCATGTGGTAGTTGTAAATGACCCTAAAATTATGGTCTTGTTGACCCGATCACAGCCCATTATTTACAGCAACAGATGGGGCACCTCTGAGAGTGGCTTCATGTATAAACTCAGAGACTAGCAAGGCCCACTCCAAATTCTCCCTCAGCTCCTAATTGAGGCTTGACACATCACTAGTTAATGTAAAAATACTGATGGCTACTAGAGTACAAATCACTTTCGTCAGGGACTTGTTGAGCTGTTATCAATAACATGAAATGATATGGGTGAGGACTCTGAGAGTAGATTTGACAGGGATTTAAGGAAGAGAAAATAGGGTATACAGTAACCAGAATGAGGGGAGTGACACTGGCCTGTTGGCACGCTGTTGTGTTGCATTTTTTGTGTTTGTACTTTTAGCACGTGACCTGAAGCATAGGGACCTGCTGAATCCAGAGGATCTTAACTGCAAAGTCTCTAGCACACCTTGCTTTCCTGCTGTAAGTGTGATAGCTGAACATGAGGTGCTGACATAACCCCGAAAGACATTACAGTCCTGAACACCACAATCCCAAGTGTCGAAATGCCTAAAGATCAAAATCTCTAAAGCCAAATTCCTAAAGTCTAAAATTCCTAGCATCTAAAATAAGACACCTAGGCAATGGTGTTGCTGTGCGATCACCAGGATTGTAGCTGCCAAATCTGTGGTCTGTATATGGCTGCATGCGGAATGGATGGATTTCTGCATGCCCAAAACATAGAAGCATGGCACAGAAGGTGGGAAAATTTAATAAGGAACATTCTTGTCAGTATATATTGAATCACAGAATAATTTCAAAATGAGCAGCACCACGTAGAAAATGAATGTGAATGTATTCCCGGGGACAGCCAGGCCCTGAAAGAAAAAAAAAAGCGGCTATTCATCACAGTGTGAGACCCGAAAATATAGTTAAAGATCATGAAAGTCTGCCAGCTCTTACGGACTACCTCCATGCAATTGGCCATAATCTACCTTGTAATACATTTTCCATGTGTCAATTTTTCTTTTTAGTTGTTTTTTTTTTTTTGAGGAATTCTTGT
The DNA here is from genome assembly GCA_004363605.1 of Indri indri. Lineage (NCBI taxonomy): Eukaryota > Metazoa > Chordata > Mammalia > Primates > Indriidae > Indri > Indri indri. The sequence continues at coordinate 36,120 of RJWJ010012094.1, forward strand.
TTTTTTCTTTTTTTTAGCTTTTTTCCCACAATCTTAAACTGCCAGCATTATTTTTGACAATGTGCTATGCTATATATTTCATCTTCACATAATTTCCAATACTCAATGTATAAATCATGTAAAAGCTTTTTCTAATTTGTTTTATGTCTTTTTTGCAAATTTGATTTCATGCAAGTGCATTATCACAACATTGACTTTCTATGTAGGCACTGCGTGTATACATATAAAAACATCGAAACTTCTTTAATAAATAAAGAGATGTCCTTTTTGTATATTTGCTTCTGTGGAAGATAAAATTTCTTGAGATCTCCGCTCTTTGAGTGACTGCATATGTGGCGGTGACCCATCATAGTTTTTGATCAATCTCATCAAAAGGCTTGGTTGTCCATCACCATATTTCAGATGACCAGTTATAAATGTGATTTATTTATGAACACAGTTCAGCTGTTTGTAACCGTGATACCTGTGCAACTGCCACTAGTACATCTGAGTGTTTATGCTTGGAAAAAAGTGTATGTCATTGTTGCCTATTTTATTGTGTAATGTGGCCTATGAAGTGTTCTGTCATATTTTTATATGTTTCTCAAATAATTCCCCTGTTGAAAATGTAAATAAATGTCTTTTAAAATTTTTAAAAATTTTTTCTAGAATCATATTTTTGAGATTTCAATGTTTCAGGATTGCCATTTTTGAGATTTTAGACCTTAGGAATTTTGATCTTTCAGGATTTCAACATTCAGGGTTATGACGTTTGGGATTGTGTCTGCCCTGATTATGGAAAGATCATACCCTTAACATGATACTGACATTTCAGTCATTATTGAGTTCGTTCCCTGATGGAGTAATTTGATTCCTTTCAACACCCAAACTAGTTCAGCATGAGCCAAGTTCAAAACGAAGAGGTGCCTGGATTCTGTACAGCAACAAATGGTGGTGCTATTTTTTAGGTTGACACTTTCCAGAGCTGTTCATAGATGTATTTATACTACTGGACATTTACGCAGCCCTGCTTGCCTGTTTATTATTCTGGGAAGTGCGGAAGGAATGTTTATGTAGAGGTTCAGCAGTAACAAATGGAGTGGTTAGGCAAAGAAAGGTATTCACTCGCAAACTAGCCTGGGCTTGTCCTCCAGTTTCTGCAGATAGACACTTGGTGGGCAGCACATTTCGTATAAACCGCTCACCCTCTGCGCCTCACACACACTGGTTCTGCATCTGAGGACTTCCCAGTCCAGAAAAACAGGGCTTCCCTTAGTCCTCACTCTTCTTCCTGAGACTTTGCTCTCTCTGGGCTTCCCGCCCCCGCACTGAGTGCATCTCCTCCTACCCCTGCTATCCTCCTCTGGCTGTCTTCCTCTGTCATGCAATCTACTGCTCCAGGGAGGGAAAACCTGCCCATGGCGGAGGAGACCTAGCTCCCCCCATCTAGGGCCCCCCATGCCTTCTCACCTCAGAGAGGGCGAGGAGGAAAAGGCAGCCCCAGCAGCAATCAAGCTAGGTGGGACAGAAGGAAGGTAGAAAAAGTGGGCCTTGCAGGCCCTTGGAACAGATGAAAAGCAGGAACTCAGCAGCGCTGGGCTCAGCAGAGGGCCAGTGCTGCACGCAGGTGGCTGGCTGGGTGAGGTGCCCCATCCCATACTCAGTTCAGCTCTGGCAGGCTCTGGAAGCTGCAGAACCAGGTTCATATAAAGATTAAGGCTGCCCTCCCCAGAGCAAGAGGCTGTAGTGGTAGTGACTCCCCCAAAGGTGACCATGGTGGTAGCAGTGGTAAATGGCATCTACAGTGACCAGAAGAGAAAGGTGCTTCAGGTTCAAGGTAAGAGCCCCAGGCTATGACTACAGCACACAGTACCCTGTGGGCTCTTGGAGGTGAGGTCCTTCTGATTTTGTGCAGGGTGGAAGCTCCAAGATGTAGCATAATGCTTGACACATGGAAGAAGCTCAATGGATAGTTATTGGAAAAAATGAATGAACAGCACTGATAGATGAACATGGAGATTTCATGGCCCCACAAACAAAATGCCTGAGTGCGTGGGCCTTGGGGGGCTGAGATTCTCCAGGAGACACTGGCCATGATGGCGTGCCCTCACCCAGGCCGGCAGCCAGGGACCACTGCTGGAGCTCATGGCCATCTGTGAGTTTCCGTCATCTGTTCCATCCTTGTGCCTGCCAGGGTCTGGTTCCTAGTGGGGGCTTAGTACATATTTTCCAGATTGAATCAAAATGCTTGTTCCAGATCTCTGTCTTCTTGGTTTTGGTCTCCAAGTTTTTGAAAACATGACCAAGAAGTATCTGTCTGCCTTTCCTCTATGATACTGTGAAAGACAGACGATGCCAATCTGTGGGCACTTCTCCCTGGCATGCCCCATCCTGACCACAGCCTGGAGTCCTGGCCACCGCCCAGCCTGCAGATGTTGTCCCTTCACATAAGAGTCTGCCGTGAGGGGTGAGTGTCGGGCGGCCACCCTCCCTCACATCTCATCCACCCACAGGGCTGTGCGCATGAGTCAGCGTGGAGCAGGGAGAGTTTGGAGCAGGGATGTATGGGGCAGAAAGGTGTGATCCCTTTTCACCCTATCATGAGGGTCACAGCCGATAGTCCTGTAACAAAAGACAGGTTAACAAGACAAAAACATAACAAATTTATTTCATCAAAGTTTTACATGACATGGAGACTTCAGAAATGAAGACCAAAGACACAAGGGAAAGCTGTCCCTTTTGACACTTAGATTTGACAAATAAGGGATGGCCATGTAGAAATGAGATGAAAAGGGAATGTTCTAATGCTGACAGACTGAGTGGGGAAACCCAACAAGGCCTGTCTGCTTGGATCTTTTGTGGCCTCTGTGTGGCATTCCTTCCTGCCCGGTACAGGGCAGGACCCTCTGGAATGAGGTCTGATGATCCACTTTCAGACAAGGTGGGTCAGAGAATTTCTTTACAGCCAGCTCTTGCACAGACAGGCAGGGGAAGGTTAGGTTCTAGGACTACCTTTGGGGGACTGGAGTTCTAGTTTCTATGACCTGCCTTGGGGAGGAGGAATTCTGGTTTCTATCAATGCTTGGGGGGAGAAAGAGGGGCCAGAGACAAGAGAAGGTCAGAGAGACTTGCTTCCGAGGCCTTCTGAACACTCAGCATATCAAAGTGCCATACTTAGGGGTATTGTTTTCTAAGTCCCATGGATGCTACCGTTGAAGACCAGAATATGCCATCCAAAAATATGATTAAAAAACAACATTCATACGAGGAATTTACATCTAGAAAGGAACTCTCCATTTGTGAGGGTGTCTCTCTCTTTCTCTCTCTCTACCAGGAAGAAAAGGATGACTAACTCCCTAGAGACTGATCAGTAGAGAAGGCATGAACTTAAATCTACATAACCAGTCATATCCTTGTGGTCTGTGCTTTTCCTGGGTATCTCCCCAAAACAAAGTTTTTCCTACATCGCTCTTTCTTTGCTTCAGAAAATGATGGTATTTAAGCCCAAAGTTTCGACTCTCTCTTTAAGATCTACTCTAGAGATTTGCTCATCTCTGTGGAATAACTTCCATGTATACAGAAGGTATCCATACTATTAAACCTCTGTTTGTTTTCCTCTTGTTAATCTGTCTTTTGTTCCAGCACATCCCAGCTAAGAACCGATGAAGGGTAGACAGAAAATTATTTTTCCTCTTCTTCACTTTAACGGGCTATTCCCAGAGATCAGGGAAGAGCTCCACAAGCTAGTGAGCCTGTTCAGAAAGTCCCTGCTCATGTGGGCACCCCAGTTCCTTGCCCTCAGCCCTGTTTCTTTTAAAAGAACTCCTCCCTCAGGCCTTCCCTGATCTCTTCCTTCTTTCAGGAAACTTCACCCCACCCAGGGGTTGACCTAAGGCTGGAAGTGCCCCCTCCAAGCCAGACAGCTGTAGAACACATTTCAGGAGTCAGCTGCCTGCAATCTGAGGTAGGCAGTCAGAGCTGACACCAGAGAAACCCTAGGACAATCCAAGAAGGGCTTTGGCACTGAAAATTAAAAAGAACAGTCCAGAGGGTGGCAGCCTCAGCCTTTAGGCCCCGCCCCTGGGCTGTGTCTGTTACAGAGCCCCTGCTTGTATTTAATAACAGGACCCAACAAAAAGGCTTTGAAACTACCCCATTCTATGTCTTAGACCAAGCGGCAACCCCTTGCTGGTTTCTGTGTGCAGAAGAGACGAAACTAAAGGATTTAGGGCTCTCTGTGTCATGAACCTCAGGAACCCGGTTGGGGAGGAGGGCCCCCTCTTCCCATTATGCATATTGATGAAAATGAGTTCTATTATCATACAGTCAGATTTGGAGGTCATTACTGGAGTTGAAAACAATTTTAAAAAATGAATTCGTCATCAGAACATACATATCCTCTACATAAAAGGCACATAAGTGCCTTTGTTATGTCTTGGTCAGAGCAAAAACTGGGATGTGTTAGGTCAGACAGAAGTGACCTGGGGTGATAAAAATAACCATGAGTTATGATTATACGTATTATGTAAAGTTTCTCATTTTCTTCTTTCTTTTTTTTTTGTTTTTTGTTTGTTTGTTTGTTTTGTTTGAGACAGAGTCTCACTCTGTTGCCCCGGCTAGAGTGCCGTGGCTTCAGCCTAGCTCACAGCGACCTCAAACTCCTGGGCTCAAGCAATCCTCCTGCCTCAGCCTCCCAGGTAGCTGGGACTACAGGCATGTGCCACCATGCCCGGCTAGTTTTTTCTATATAGATTTTTAGTTGTCCAAGTAATTTCTTTCTATTTTTAGTAGAGACGGGGTCTCGCTCTTGCTCAGGCTGGTCTCGAACTCCTGAGCTCAAACGATCCACCCGCCTCGGCCTCCCAGAGTGCTGGGATTACCGCGCCAGGCCTCTTCTTTCTCTTAATGCATCTTTTTTGCCTTGTTTGTCTCTCTCGTTCTTCTTGACTTACCTTTGCCTTAACAGGAGCACTTGGGGGTTCTGCACACACGGCCTCATCATGTCATTGGAAGTGGCATGGACCAAAGCTTCTGGGCCTTACGTGGGTCTCTGCAGAGACTGGGGAGACCCCAAGGAACCCTGTAACCCTAAAATAAATTCATATTCAGTAATGCAGAAACACGGAAAGCTGTCTTCTGTTTCTCAGAAACTTAGATTTTCAATGAAGTAATTTTCTTGTAAAAGTAATACAGATTATTGTAAACAATTTAGAGATTGCAAAATATAAACCAAAGAAGAAAATAAAACAAGCCATATTCCGTCCTCCAGCTGTTGCCATTTGGGGGGATCCTTTCTTTTCAGGGTATGGGGGGGAGGTGTCTGTGTGTAGTAACTTCGTATTATACCTATTTCATTTTTCCCTTAAGTGACTTTTTTATTACCAGTATATCATACATATTCTTCTTCTGTCATTAAATATTCCCCTATGACATTTCTAAAGGTTGTAGGGTGCTTTGCTTTTTGATATACTATTTCTTATTTAACCAGTCCCCTCTTATTATTAACAGCCAATTAGGTTCTTTCAACTTTTTCTAATAAATTAAAAAAAAGAGCTGCAAAAAGTGTCCTTGTAGCTCTGTCTCTGCCCACATCCATGATTCTTTCCTTGGGATAAACCCCCGGGCCTGGAATTGCTGTGGTGACCCAGACAACTGTTGCCAAACAGTCCCCGGGCCAGGCTGCCCCCGGCCGGGTGAGAGGCCTTCTCACACACTCACAAACAAAAAACTCGAGGACAAATAAGGAGCTGCTGCTTCCCCAAGTTGGTTTTCTCTTTCCTCTTCCAGCATATAGTTTGAAAAAAGGTTTGGGTAAGATCGCGTTGTGTTAATTCTACAGAGAAAGTGATTTGCGGCTCAAAAACCCCTTATGATCACGCAGGAGCAGGGAGGGCAAGGAGGGAGAGGACCTTCTGGAAAGGCTTTCCACGCCATGGCGCCACGCATGCCTGGCATTTATTTCGCTGATCCTTTGGTCCTCTCTAGAATCCTTTCGCCCAAGCAAATGCCCTCGTAAGCCAGGAGAGAAGGTCAGCGAGCTCTTTCCAGGAGACAGCACTGGAAATCCACGTGGCAAAACGTTCCTTTCCCAGACCACAGAGGCGCTGTGTGGGCTGGGGCAAGGGTCCTCGCACTCCTGTGCCTCAACGCTGCCACCCTGGAGCAGCAGTCGGGCTGCCGGGCAGCCTGCTGGGGGCTCTGCCTCTCTGTTTGACAAAGCGAGGTCCCTTCCTGGCGCTGGTGGCCTCCGTGCTCCAGCTGCTATTTGGATTGCAGGAATGTGTGAGGCCTGGGATGTCCTTGAAGCGGGCAGGACAAATGGGGACACGGCAGCCCCTTCCCATCTGGGAGCTGAGGCTTCTTTAATTTGGAGACCTTAAAAGGCTTGCGGGAGCCGGGGCTGGGTTCTTATCTCGGGGGCCTGGCGGGCGCTCTGGGCATGCCTTATTTATAGCCCCGCTGGCGAGAGCTGGCGAGAGCAGCGCAGCTGGCGGGCAGCCGCACGCTCGCCTGGGGCCGTCCAGCCAGGCAGCCTGCCTGCGCCGCCGCTGTCCCTGCTGGTCCGGCTGGAGGGCAGAAGACAGGGCCCGGGGGCCGCAGGTAAGGGCTGCGGGTTTCCGGTCCCTTCTCTCTCCCTCGCCATCCTTCCCAGCCTGTGTGTGCAGCCAG
>RJWJ010012095.1:0-42756 GCA_004363605.1 Indri indri
TTTTTTTCCTGATTATGAAAGGAACAAATGATTGATATAGAAAATATGAAAAATATAAAAAATTATGAAGGAGAAAATTTTAAAAACCAGCCATCCAATGAAAACCACTGTTAATATTTTGTTCTAATCTAGGGTTTTTTCTTATGTATTATAAACATATTTGAGAACACAGTGTATATAAAATTTGAGGCTGTGCTTTCACTAAATACTAAAATATAAGCACTTTCCCACATTGTTACAAGGGCTTTATAAACATTATAGAATTAGAACCTTGGCAGCGTTTGACATAATTTCTCCACCTTCACTCTTAAACATTTCACAGTCTTGGATTCCCTGCACTTTCCTGGTTCCTCCTGTCCCTGACAAATTTATGCCACTCCATCTTCTTCACGGAGTCCCCTGCCTACCTTCAAATGTTGGTATTGCCTGATGTTCTATCCTCAGACTATAGTTCTTCCTACTCTGCATGCTCTTCTTGGGCAATGCCATCCAGTCTCATGTTTTGAGCTACAACCTGGAAACCAAGGAGTCCTAAATCTACCTCCAGCGCTACCCTCTCTACCCAATTTCAGATTCCTATATCTAAGAGAGGCAGTAAAATCCGAGAGATTTTCACCACCATAACCTCAATACCAGCACAGTATTTAATAAGTGAATGCACCTGGAATGCCCAGGGCCGTCTGAAACTCAATGCATCCCAACACTCACTGACTTCCTTTGAACCCACTCTTTCTGAATTTTCTCTTACTTGGTGACATCTCTATTGCTTCAGCCCTTGTGATCATGGCACTCTCTTACCACCACCACATCCAGTCAATCACCAGGGCACAACTTGCCCCATCACCCACAAAGCAAAGTGCTCTTAGACACTTTGTAGTCGAACTTCTCAAGTCTAAATGACAGCCAGACTACTATTATAGTTACCACTAGAATTAGGCTCTCCTCCTTTGTCCCCTTCCCTTTCTGTTCTTCATTCTCTTCTCTATCTTGGTATTTATCACAGAGTTTTATAAGTCTCTCTACATTAAACTGTGAACTGCTTCAAAGTAGGGACTGTGTTTCATTCATTTTTATATCACTAGCAACTAGCAAGTGTTCTTTTTATTAAACAGGAATACAATAAATTTCATTGTGCAAAACACTGCATGAGTGTACAGGTGATTTATATGTAAGTGCTTTACTGCTTCATGACCTGCAATCAGTAAATATGTGCTCAAAAGCAATATTCAAAAATTAAACAGATGTCAACCTAGTATAAAAGTAAAAATCTGTAAAATTTCATGGAAGCTACGCATTTAATGTCACTTATGTAATAAAAGTTCTTTGTACAAATGACTAAGTGTTTAGGTGATTTGCTGCATTAATACTTTACTATTCAGTAACCTGCAGTCAGTAAATAGTTGATTTGCTTAAAAAATAAAATCTAAAACATCAACCCAGTATGAAAAGTAAAAATCTGTTAAATTGCATGGAGTGTATGTATAGTATGTTACCACATCACTGTAACTGTCATTAAATTCCTCACTTACATTCTAAAATTGAAACCAAATAGACTCAAGAGTGATAAAGGCAAAATGAGACAAGATATCTTTCCAGGTGAACTCAGGTTAAATATAATGCTTCAAAGCCTGAGTCTTTTCAGCTGACCTGTTTTGTAATTCCAGCTGAAATGATTGCATGTTAGTGGGAGAACTGCAATTTCAGAGAGGCAGCCCTGACTACTTCTCTGGACTCTGTAATCAGCCTCTCAGTAACTAAGCATCCCCTAGTAGTAGAGCTGCTCTGAACCCACCTGGGCTGTTCATGCAACCTGTTTGGTTCAACAACGTATTTACTGTGAAGTTGTGATGCATTTAAGCACACTGAAGGGTGGAGAAGTGGGATGTCATGGGGTCCCTGGCTTTGCTGGGCTTGCTATGTGACTGAAAGGTAGAGGCCACTCATGAGGGCCAGTTGGGCCATAATTGACTGCCAAGCTGTCTGGTCTAATGAGAGTGAGGGAGAGCATTCCAGGCAAAGCCCTGAGTGCTCCCTTTGTTTGATGGTTGCTGTTGAATTTCTTGAATCTGGCCAATACCTTGACACTGACTAATTCTAGTTCAGCAGGTTAACAAGAAGGGATCTGTCTCTAGAATGAATTTAACAGGCAAGCAGAAGAGTACAAAGACAGAGGTGAAAAGAAAACTTGTCCTAGTAAAGCAGGAGGTTCATTAAGGCTCAGCTCAACTCTCATTGGTGAATTGATGCAACCTTTTCTGGAGAGCAATATCCAACAAAATTCTATATGTACATATCCTGTGACCCGGCAATTATACTTCTAGGAACTTATTCCACAGATGCACATCCACAAGGACATAAAGACATATGTGTATGTATTTAGACACAAAAGGATGCTCATTGGCAGCAATGTTTGAAGGAATAAAAAAATAATTGAAACTAAATAACCAAAAACAGAAAACTGGCCTAAAAGAACACTATATAACTATTTTTTTTAAAAAATGTGGTACTGGTGTGTGCTTTTAGGTCGATCTACTAAGTCAGAAAAGCAAGTTAAAGTAGGCATGCTAAGCACCCATTTATGCATATGTTTGTCATGGATAGGAAATTTTGGAACGATACACAAAAATCTGTTAATAAAGTTAATCCCTGAGCAGTGGGACCCTCTGGTACAAGGAGAGTGGATTTCATGTTCAACTTTACATCCTCTGCACTGTTTTAACTTTTTGAATTTTGAATATATTACTTTTATAATTTAAACAAAGTAAAAAAAATTAAATTTAAGAGAAAGATACTGTGCATGTCATCTCCTAGGTGAACTCCTCCTGTTACCAACGTCCCCCTCCCAGCCTTCCCTCTTGATGCCTCTCATATTTATTATAATTATTAGCAGCCTGGTGGTGAAATAGGCTTCCTGGGTTCCAGGGAAATAGATTTCCAATTCATCCCTGGGTTGAGATCTTAGGAAGAAAGTAAAATTCAGCACCCCACACGTCTGTGAAAGCGGCGATTGGCTTTATAACCATAGTAAGCTAGCGCTGTGCACTTCTTGTAGGATCCACTCACTACTGTATTGTCTACCCCTTCCCAAATACATAAAGAAAACTCTACCTTGGAGGGCTTGTACCCAAACAGCATTACAACAGCAACTTTAAAGTCCTCTCTGCTTAGATAGCCTTTGTTATCTTCATCGCATGCTTTAAATACCTAAAGAATGTTAAATATCTTTAGTTAATAAGACAGAAACTGTTCTTTTATTTCTATTACTAGTTTATATTAAACTTGCATCTCGAAAAGCCAAAACTCACCCAGGAGTAGAGGTTGAAAATGGAGTTTCATTAAACCAATTTTAATTCTCAAGAAATGTTAATGGACTGAAATTTACCTCAAAAAAGTGCAAACGACTTAATCTCTAGCCTAACGCAAATTAATTACTTTAAACCACTGGGATAAATTCTACCCAAAATTCAGTCTTGTAATTAGGAAGGTGAGACAAAGGGGCAGGCTTTGAAAGGCGGGAGGAGAGACGCGGATTCGAGATTATTATCAGACTATGTGGCAGGGAAAGAAGAGAAGGAACTTGGAATTAGCTAGAACTGGACCGACAGCCAGGAGTCTTGCAGCTCTAGGCTCAGTCATTAACCCTTTGGAAGGGCAGTTCAGGTCTTGTTGGTACAGTAGGGCTGAGAGAGACCCAAGCGCGGTGACAAAGTGAGAGCCCCGGACCAAGTTGAAGCCCGAGACTCAGAGTCGACCTCTGGACACCTACTTCCACCCACTTCCTGTGTTCCGAGGGGCTGGCTTCCCACGTCCGCGGTCTGGCCCCGGCCTGGGAGAAAAACATCACAAGTGTCACAACTAAGCTCGAGCAGCCGAACCAGCGACCTCCGCCGCCAGAGCCCGCTTGCAACCTGCCGCGGTCACGCCCACCGCGGCTCAGGAAGCTGAACTTCGCCGGGCAACTCCAGCGTCTCCTCCCATTGAACAGCCTGAGAGCCACTCATGTCAATTCCGCAGTGCTATTGGCCAGAGACTTTGTTTAATAACGTTTCCTTGGAACAGCCTGGGGAGGGGAGGCTCCTAGGCCCGCCTCCAGCACTTGGCTCCGCCCCCTGCGCGGTCCCCTTAACTCTTCGCGCTTGGCTGGGTATCCCTCGCATATGTTGCTAGTTCCCTGCGATAAGTTTCATGATTTCTTCCATTCTCTCCCCTCACCTTGCAATAAATTACTTTTGATCATTTTGCTCTATGGCACTATGCTAAGCATTATGGGAGACGCAAAGAGTGTGAACAAAGCATAAAAAGAACCAAGTAAAACGAGCCAAGTCCAGGATTCACGCTCAGATGAGCAAGTCATGGGGGTTGAGCTCCCATCCCAGAGCAGCTACTACGTCTGTTTTGTCCTCCGAATAACCCTAACAACTAGCGTTGAAGTAGGCCTTCAATAAACGAACGAAATGAGCCATTAGGATATTTACAGAAATTTATTTCATTCAATCCTCTGGAAGAAATGCCTGGTTTGAAAGAGACTCCAACAATAAATTAGTGTAAACAGCATCGAGACCAGACTCTGCAGCAAACATCCTTATTAAAGGCAAGGAATAAGGGGAGATTTCCGTTTTGCAAAAATTCATCTCAGATCCCTCTTGGCAAATCGGTGAGTTTAAAAAGAACACAAGTGTTTCAAAGAAGAAACAGACATTCGAGGTTCTGAGTCTGCTAGGAACTCATTTAACTTTTTATTTCACAGCAGGTTTTAAAGCCTGCGCCCGAGGAGAGCCCTCTCCTCCCAGAACGCAGGTCTACCAGTCCGCAGCTGCCTTTAGCCTCACTTCATCCTTTCTCCGACTTTCAGACAAACATTCCTGCTTCGAGCCCTGGCAGCCCGAAGTCTACGAGAATCCCCACAAAGAGGTTGAGTTTTGCTAATTAACTGGATAAACTAGGGAACGCCTTTCTATTTCTCTTTTTCTTTTAAGAAGTCGCCAGGAGACGAGCCCGAAGATAGGGAAGGCGGTCTCCCCTCTGCTCCCTCCTGGGGAAGCACCCTGCAGCGCCTCTGGATCCGGCGGTCCTTAGGACCCAGAGGCGGGCTTCCCGGAAGGGGAAGGGGCAGGGCTGCGAAGCGCGCGCCGCGGCCTGGAGGGTTTGAACTGTGCGCATGCGCGGCAGCTCCGCAAAGCTGGAGTCGAGGACTGTGCGTGCCTGAGGTACGTGTTGGCGGCTGCGGGCTCGGCGCTGTGTCTCGGTGGCTGCCCTCGGGCCCACTGTCTTGCTCCTGGCCAGGTCGCCGTGCGCGGGCTGCTGGGGTCCGGCAAATTTCTGAGTGTCCGGTGGGGCTGGAGGCGGGCCGCGACGGAAGCGGTGCAGTCCCCCCGCTCCCCGGGTTCCTCCAGTAATAGCTCTGAGGGGCCGCGTAGCAGAGACCCGGTTTCTGCCCGGAGTGTGGGCGTGAGGGGCCTCCTGCTGGCGTTCTCATTCCATCTTTTCCACTTATGGGAGGGGTGGTCTCGAACAGTTGGTAAAAGCTGGCGCAGGTTGAGCGCGCACCGCGTGCCAGGCTTAGTCTTTCTGTGCTCAGTTTCCTGGTAAGTGGGGATGGTTGTAGTACGTAGTATAGAGCTGTTGTGAGGGTGAAGTGAGCTTATACCTGGTAAGGTGCTTCGACCTGTGCCTGGCCCCAGGCGAGCGCGCAGTAAAGTTAGCAGCTGTCCCTGCTTCCTCACCGTACCCACTTCCATCCCCACCGCCTTCAGCATCTCTCCGAGCCCCTGCAGGATCCTTTTCTCTTTGACGTTTGTCTCCCTGCACACCATTCTCCATACAGAATAGCAGCGAACGTAATACTTTAAAAAGGTAAACTGGACCATGGTACTCCCCTTATTAAAGCCCCCAGTGGGACTCCGTTGTTCTCAGAACAAAATCCAGCGCCTTTAAGACGCCTTGCATCTTCCCTCATCTCTTTCATCCCAGACCACTGCCTGCCTGCTTAAGTCCTTCTATTTGCTCTTGCAGTTTGGACCTCGTTCCCACCTCCTGGCCTTAGCAAGTTGGGTTCCATCTATCCGAAATGCTCTTCACCCCATCTTTTAGCTAGCGAGATCCTTTTCATCCTCTGGGTCTCACTTAAAATGTTACTTCTTAAGAGAGTATTCCAAAGTAAGGGCATCCTTTTTTTTTTTCTGTCTCATAAAATGTCTGTAATTAGCTTTTCTTCAAATTTTTATGTTGGGTCTGTCTCTTCCTGATATTAAGCTCTTCTGGTACAGATACTGTATGTTGGTAACTCCCTATTCCTATTGCTTGGTACAAAGTAGCTGCTTAACAAGTTGTTAAATGAACTCTGGGAGTTAAGCATGTTACCCATTATACAGATGAGGAAACTGAGGCTCAGCTGTTAATCTGGGTGTTCATTTACCACCCAGTAATGACTGGGTTTGAAATTGGGTCCCATGTTTACCCACCACTGGCCACAAAGGACCTCAGCTGCACAACCTGGCTCCCAAGCCCACCTGATGGTCTTTAAGCTTTATGAGAAGGAGCAGCTGAAGGTGTAAAAATAAATGCCCCAGCTGGGTCTGGTATGGTTGGGGTGAGGAGAAGCACCTGCAGGTCTAAATGGAGTACTTTTTCACATCCACAACATTTTTTAAAGTCCTTCATAAAAGTTGTAACTATGTTCTGAGTTGGCATTTGATGGGAGAATTTCTTTAGATTTTTCATCCTCTCAGTGCAGTCTTTGCCAAATTTCACTCACCTGCTTCCCTAGTTTTTGTTTTATTCTCTTAACACATATACTATTATTTAATATTTTTATTTGAATTCACTCACTTTTTTACATAAACATTGTCTCTTAAAAACCAAACTTTATTTTGTTTTTTTTAGACAGGGTCTTGCTCTGTCACTCAGGCTAGAGTGCAGTGATGTCAGCATAGCTCACTGCAACCTTAAACTCCTGGGTTCAGTGATCTTCCTGCCTCAGCCTCCCAAGTAGCTGGAAGACTTTATTTTGTTATGATAAATATAATGGAGCTATAAGAAACCTTCCATTGTTGGTAAATGTTGGTGCCTGCTGAAGAGCCCAAACCTGATATTTGCAAGCAAAATTAAAGGAATTTCTACAAAACTACAACTTTCTCCTTGATTTAAACAGGGTGCTTGGATTGGAATGGAAAAGGGAGATAACTTCACAATGCAGTGTTAATTAATATCAAGTCCCAGACACCTCCACTTTGGGAAACACTGCTGTCCTGACTGAATGCCAGAACTCAGAATTGGCCCACCTGTATCGTATTGCAATTCTTTTGGCATCACTTACAAAAAGTGTGACTTTAGACTTATGCTGTACCAGGCACTGCCCAGTGAAGACAGAGATGGTAAACAATTGGAGAAGAGCTCCCTGGGTTCTATACTTACAAAATTGTATGAGTTGATTACAAAGCTCCCTGGAACGCTGGGAACTTGTGCCTATAGGGGAGAAGTAAAGTTCTGACACTGGTGTCCAGATCCAGTTCTGCAAAATAAAAAGTTCCTGTTTCATCATTTACCAGCAGCTCCTCTTTAACAGGCCAGGTCCTTGATTTCATAAAGAGGTTGGTAACCTGCTGCACTTAATAACAAGACAATTCTATTGATGTGTTGCATTAAATTGTAACCCTATAAACTGTATTGGGTTATTTGCCTTTAGTAAACAACTCTCAGGCATACTTTCGAGTGTCAGCAGATCCAAAACTGTGCGTAGAGCAGAACCAAAAAAAAGGCTTTGTTCTTTAGACAATGTCAGAACTTTATTTTTTACCTTTTTACCCATTTGTCCTACTTTATTGGATGGAATTCCACTCCCATGTGGTTTTAGAAAATGTAAATAATGATAAAACTAAAAACCTTAGAAATCCTCTAAATCTGTGGTCCCCAACACCCCCTAACCCACAGCAGGAGGTGAGCAGTGAAAACTGGCAAGTGAAGCCCCACCTGCACCCACAGCTGCTCCCCATTGCTGGCATCACTGCCTAAGCCCCGACCCCTCATCATTGGAGGCTTCAGACCTTCATAGAAGCGTGAACCCCATTGCAAACTGCATGCGAAGGATCCAGGTTGCGCGCTGTTACAGTGGAAAGCCTAGTAGATGCTCATGGTGCAGGTGAAGAAAGATTTCTCAAGCAGAAATTAAGATGTGAAAAGTTTATTTTATCCTTTAGAAGGACAGAGAATGGGGGGCGGGGAGCAGGGAGATGTTATGGCATCCCAAAGAAGGGAGATACCAGCAGTGAGGCCAAGTGGCTGGCTGCTTTTATGGGGACAAAGGAGAAAATAGTAATCGTTGTGGAGTAATTAGCTGGCAGCTGTGAGATGTCAGGTTGTCCACCTTTCTTGTTTCTACTGTTCTTGGAGACTTGGTTATCTCTGAGATATAGTCAGGCCTATCACAAGGGATGTGATTTTACCCCTGGGATAGGGTTTTGGGCTGGAAACAGAGGCCTGGAATTTATCCCCCTGCTGTCCATCCTGGAGCTTCTCAGGAACACCTCCAGGCTATAGAAACAAATTCTAAAAGTGGTAAGCTGGTGAAATGTAAAGAGAAAGATTTATGTTTTCTTTCTGGGCTCTTTTCAGGTGTTAGTGAAAAACGGAATCCCAGCAGGTTGCCTGCCAGCAGAGAGAGAGCTCATAGGATTGATCTTTAGCTGTTATTAGAAAATTGCAGGATTAGATATTTTCCTGTTGTTTTAGCAAGGCTGTCCTTACATACGCTCCCCATGAGAAAACAACACCTCATGATCTGAGTTGGAGCAGAAGTGGCGACCCCCCCACCCCCTGGTCTGTGGAAAAACTGTCTTCCAGGAAACCAGTCTCTGGTATCGAAAAGTCAGGTACCGCTGCTCTAAGTAGTTCAGTGTTGCTAAAGGTTTTACATACGGAATCCTCGGGTTTGGAATTCCATTTTATTTATCAGCAATACAGGCTACTGTGTTTGCTCACCTAGGGAAGAGATGATGGTATCCTCTCCTCTTAAGAGTGTGCAAATGACTTTTCTCTGACTGGAAGCTGAACCCTATCTCACCAAAACTGAGACCCGATATTTGCTTTAGAATGGAAAAGTGATCTAGAGAGAACCTGAGGACTGTAATTGAAGATTCTATTACTAAACAACTTGCTTTAGAGCTATTTTAGAATTCAAAGGAAGCTAGAGCTAACTTTCAGGGTATTTTTTCCTGAGGTGGTTCTTTTGTTTTAAATAACTTCAAAGTCACAAAATTGTAGCCATGAAAATAGTTCTTCAAAGTGAATTGTGGCAGCTTAAATACCTCTATCCAGCAATGACTCTGGAACACTAAGAGAATCTAAGGGTGTTTTTAAACAAGAAAAAACACACCTGAGTTGCTAAAGTAGGTGTTAAGTAATAAATCAGTATGAATCTCTTTCATGGAAAAAACCTGGCATTCAAACTCTTAACTATGACAATACAATTCTAACAAGCTTAGTTATCTGGTTTTTAACCTGGCCGATTAGAAACAATTTAGGAAAAATACACGGAGTTCTAATACCCTGTACAAGTAGGCTGGACAAAATAGAAGTGAACAGAAAACTGTAAAAGGAAAGCAGATCTGAGTGCTCAAAATACTTGGACAGTCTATTACAGAAGCAAGTGGTCCCATCCATTTCTGCAGTCCCTGAGGCTTTGGCCATAAAATGGTGTCCAGCCCAGGTAGGGTAATAGTGACCCTGAGTCATGAAGAGTGTGCCAAATTTTTTGTCTGGATGCACTCTTGCATAAAAGCGCCTAGGAATATGTAATTTACAGAAGCCTTGTTTGACTTGACTGGTAGTTAATTGAAAAAGGTAAGTGAGAAATCGTGAAAAGTAATGGATACTTAAATAGTGTTTTTAGCTGGAAACATGCATTTGAATGAAACATGTATTCATTTGCAATCTTTTGATGTAGAATCAAGCTTTTATTTGGGAATGTAGGTCCTGTCAACCAAGTGCCACCTTCTGGCTTGGTTTTACCCTGCTCATGTATCCTGTTAAAATGGCAAAAACTTAAAGATACTCTATTAATCTGAACATAGAATCTTGAGTTTTATAATTTTCCTCTGGGTTCTGTTCTAAAATGTTAAAAGTATCACATTAAGGAACAGTTTTTCAGCTATCTGGAAAATCTCGATAACCCTTTACTATTGATTTAGTAGGTAAAACCAGAAGTGTCTGTTTTATGTACTTTCCACTTAGAGCAAGGAAGTGGAAATCATACTATGAGGTTTAGAAAATAAGTGGTTTGCTTCAGTACCAGTTCTTTGTCTGCAGGTTTTAGTAGTTTGGTTTATGACATGACCAATAAGATAATTATCTCTTTAGTTGGGTCCTCATGGAAGTACATACAGATGATATACATACAGAAATGATCACTTGGCATTCATCTTTAAGCTTTATGTTACATGGCTTATCCTGGGAAAGTAAGACATGCATGATCACTGAAGTCCTGTTGGTGTCTACTTGGGTGAAAGATGGATTTATAAATTCTAATTTGACCTTAACCATTTGAGCATAGTCAGAATTACTCTTGAAATTCCTTAAATTGGTCTTAACTTAAAGCACTTATTGGAAGCTTCAGGGTCAAGAATGAATGTTTTGTCTTATTTTGGGATTTGGCTCCAACCCCTTTCCTAACGGTATCCAAGAACAAGGTCTAGATTGAAAGACAAAAGGAGGGCAGGAGAAAGGAGACCAGGATTTTTGCTGTTTGTCAAAATCCCTTTTCAGGTTTTGGTAATGTGCCTAGGATAAAAACAAATACCTCTGAGCCTCTCCTACAAAGCAACTGATGTTAGGTGGCTCAGCCTCTGAAAAGTATCAGAAGAGTGCTATTTGTGTTGCAGAAGTTCATCTGACAGGGAAGTTGAGAGCAATAAAATTATTTTGCCAATGGCCTGGTGAATGGGAAATGATGATATCTCTGTCTTTTGTTTTCAGAAGTATAATGTCTCAGGAAGGTGATTATGGGAGGTGGACAATATCCAGTAGTGATGAAAGTGAGGATGAAAAGCCAGAACTGGACAAGCCATCTACCTCTTCTCTCCCCCATGCTGGGCAAGGAGCAGCAAATGAGCCAAGGTACACCTGTTCTGAAGCCCGGAAAGCCGCACACAGGAGGAAAGTATCACCCGTGAAATTCAGCAACACAGATTTGGGATCACCTCCCAAAAGGCAGAAAAGTGGTTCCCAGGAGTACCTAGGTTGGTGTCTCTCCAGCAGTGATGATGAGCTGCAACCAGAAACGCCGCAGAAGCAGGCTGAGAAAGTGGTGGTCAAAGAAGAGGAAGACATCTCTCCTCCCAAGGATGGCACTGCCCAGAGAACTGGAAATCATGGCCCTCCTGCCTGCCACAGGCTCAAAGAGGAGGAAAATGAGTACGAAACATCAGGGGAAGGCCAGGATATTTGGGACTTGTTGGATAAAGGGAACCCCTTCCAGTTTTACCTCACTAGAGTCTCAGGAATTAAGCCAAAGTACAACTCCGGAGCCCTCCACATCAAGGGTAAGAGGATGCTGGGTGTCAAGGAGCTGCGAATTGCACTTGAGTGTCCCCTCTGAAACAAGGAGGACAGCCCAGAATGATCTCCAAGAACTCTTCTTTGTGGTCTTAACTACTCTCAGGGGGAAAAAAAAAATTCTTTTTAACAAGCAAGTGCATTCATTTGACAGCAAATTGTTAGCTCAGGCAATCAGAAGGTATTTCTCAAAACCCTGTAGCTCAACCTCTTACAACACTTAGCACAATGTTTAGAATTGTTTAACTTTTAAGTTGAAGATTAAACTTGATCAATAACACTTTATTGACAAAGCAGCAAATGCTTTACCACAGTAGTTCTCTATGGCCCCTGGACAGGCAGCATCACAGAACTTGTTAAAATGCAAATTCTAGGGCTCCCTTCCAGATTCATTGAATCAAACTGAGGGGGAAGCCCTGTGATCTGTGTTTTAATAAACCTTCAGGGAATTCCAATGTCCAGTGGAGTTTGAGAAGCACTGCTTTGCTTCCTGGTGAAGAAGCAAAAAAGAATGTAAGTAGATGTCTCTGTTATGAATCAAAAGATGGTCTTTGGTTGCTCTCCTTATTCCCCAGGAAACACCTGCAAGGGGGATAGCAGGAGTTCTAGAATCAGAGAGGCAGAATTCTCGCCTCACCACCCATTTGCTGCATGGATTGTTAACACAGGACCTAATATTCTCTCAATTTTGGTTTACTCATCTTTAAACTGGGGATTCAGGCCAGGTGTGGTGGTGGCTCACACCTGTAATAGTAGCACTTTGGGAGTTCAAGGCAGGAGGATCACTTGAGGCTGGGAGTTCGAGACTGGCCTGAGCAACATGGTGCAACCCCCGTCTCTACAATAAATAGAAAACTTAGTCAAGTGTAGTGGCGTGTGCCTGTAGTCCCAGCTACTCAGGAGGCTGGGGCAGGAGTATCACTTGGGCCCAGGAGTTTGAGGTTGCAGTGAGCTATGATCCCTAAACTGGGGATTCAGAAAAATGGGAGCAAATACATGAAGTGACCAGCACAATATTTTTACAAGCCAGATATATACAGTAAACATTATTACTCTTATTTCAGATTAACTTTTTTTCTGGCCCATATTCAAGAATAGATTACGTTCGTTGTCAACAATGTTATGTATCCAGTGTATAATTGTATGTCATTTCTTCTGTGTGATGTATAAATGTTGGAGTATTTAATTCCATACTGTAGAGAGTTGGATTCTATAGGTTGTTTTCTTTTCGAGAATCTGTAATCTAGGTACTTTGAAGAAATATGACAGTTGTTAGTGTTGTTTTGAGAGAGGTTGACACAGGAAATAATTGGAGAATGTTGCAAAGTTTTGCTATGTATTAATGTTTATCATTTTAGCTATTGGCACCAAGATATTGAGAAAGGGGAGGTAACATTGTGACAGGAGGTTGCATATATTTTCTCTCTTAATCCTCAACAGCTACGAGTAAATATTACAGTTGTCTTTCTTGGATAGGTGAAAGACCTGAAGTTTAGACAAGTGCCCAAGGTCACAGAGCTGGAAAATGGTGGAGCTGGGGTTTGTATCCAGACATTTCAGTGCCAGAATCCATGCTGTTCAATATAATAACCCTGTCATGCCATAACTGCAGATCATTTAGAAGATCTCATGGGGTAAAGGGGACTTCAAACGGCCCTCGAAATCTCAGGGGAATTTAGAAAGGTAGAAAGACATGCTGGTGTGGGCAAAATGGAAGAACATACCACACTTTATTTTTATTTTTATTTTTTTTGAGACAGGGTCTCACTCTGTTGCCCAGGCCAGAGTGCAGTGGTATCATCATAGCTCACTGCAACCTCAAACTC
Organism: Indri indri; assembly: GCA_004363605.1. Taxonomy (NCBI): domain Eukaryota; kingdom Metazoa; phylum Chordata; class Mammalia; order Primates; family Indriidae; genus Indri; species Indri indri. Next base: position 13,374 of record RJWJ010012095.1, read on the forward strand.
CTGGGCTCAAGGGATCCTCCTATGTCAGCCTCCCGAGTAGCTGGGACTTTGTGTAGAGATGGGGTTTCACCGTGTTGCCCAGGCTGGTCTCGAACTCCTGGCCTCAAGCGATCCTTCTGCTTCAGCCTCCCAAAGTGCTAGGATTACAGGCATGAGCCACTGTGCCTGGCCCGTACTTTATCTCCTAATTGCACAACTCTCCCAAGAAGGTAGGAACTTCCTTAAGATTATTTTTTTGTTCTTTTAAAATCTTTGTACCATAGCATCTAGCTCAATGTCTAGAAGACAGGAGACACTCAGTAAATATCTGTTAGATGAATGAGCCCTCTCTTAATCCTTAGAGGCAGTTTAATGGCTAAGAGCAGAGGTGCCGGAGCCAGACAGCCTGGGTTCAAATCCCCTCTGATCATCCAGAAAACAGAAATAACACCCTAGCTCAGAAAATGGCTGTGAGGAATAAGTAATACATGGGAAGTGCCAACAACAGTGCCTATCACCTAATGGGTTCTCTGTGGGTGCGACTGTTATAGTGGAAGATCATGATGATCATGTACTTCCTCTTGTGGTATAGTTTATGAGAAGTGAGCTTTCCAACCTATATAATCTGAGCTTGAATGGGTTCAAAATGGGACCTCCTTGGAGATGACCAGGAGCACCAGGATTGTGAGTTTAGAATTGTGGGTGCCTCTGCCCTTTCATTTACAGGAAGCAAGTGCTCTCAGGCTCCAGAGGAGAACTGTCTTGCCAGTCCAGGATTGAGAGGTTTCCTGGAGAGGGCCTCGAATGGGTACTTGAAGAGGATAAAAATTCAGAGATCTGGAAAGAACGTGTATTATGACTGTCCACATTCAGTCTCTGAAATTGACCAGTCATCCAGTACTGAAGTTGTAGATTTTAGTTTTACATTGTGTTTTATGAAAGAATATGATAAATATTGGGAAATTTTTTTCTTGAATTTTATGAAACAGTAACATTAAAAAAAAAAAGCTTTGTGGTGACTTTCCACTTAACTTTTTTCTGAACCTGATCTTGATTATCAATGACTGTCGAATAACTTAGTTGTGATTATTATGACTAGAGAATTTTTATCTGAGTATGAATTAGATTTATATCTTTTGTCTTCTCAGATATTTTGTCTCCTCTATTTGGGACACTTGTTTCTTCAGCTCAGGTAAGTTTACTGTTAAGCTTTTTTTTTTTTTTTTTTCTTCAGGTGAAAGGAAACAAATAATTAAACAACTCCACAAGAAAATGAGAGGTGGGGACTTGTATCTCAGTCCAGTGCAGGGTCCCCAAGATGGTATGTACCTAGGGGCTGGAACCAAGCACACAGTTGTGGGATCCATGGCCATCAACATAGAACATAGACGTCACTATCAGGAGAGCATCTGACTCAGGCCACAAGGACTGGCAAGTTCAGGCTGGACTGTCCTAAGGTGTCCAAGACACTTTGGACAGTCCAGCCTAAAAGACTTCTTTTTGGGACACTGATAATCTCAGACTCTGGTACAACGCCTCTGGGGAGGTATGAGTGGAGTGAAAGCTAACTCAAGTTTGATTTGAGTTAGAAAAATATGAAATTCTGTGTTCTATGGCTCCTTCCTGACTGAGCTGGTCCCTTTGCGTAGATAAATCACGTTAGTGCTCTAGATTCACAAGTAAATGATCAGAAAAAAGGCCATGTCCCTGGAAAAAGCATGGCTTTCTGTGCCCTTCATGTTTGGTGTGGCCTTGAGAGTCTTGGTCTCCAGATGGAAGGTGGGGAGCATTTGGGTGTGTTCTCTTAGCTAGATGGAGTTACAATGTCCAGGATTACCCAGGCGCAGGGAGGAGCCCCCCATGGGTAAGACCAATACAGAACTTGTGGTCAAGTTGTAATTGTTACAAGCCTAGTGCATACCAGTCCCAGGTGGCTGTGTACAAAGCTAGCTAGTAAGCCTGGAAGAAAATGTTCTTTTCTGAAAGTCCTGGATGTTTGTCTTGGGTTTCTGTCATCTTATAATCACCTAAGGGAAAAGCGATAAATTTATAAGCCCCTTTATGTAAATTAATCTCAGGGCTGTTAGAAATAATGTGGTAGCACCCTATTGACAAGTACAAATGTTGCCAAAGCATGCAGAGATTATTTCCTTAGAACCTGTTATCTTGTGTATTTGGCTCCATTTATTCAGGTTCCTTTAACCATGTAATCTCTTCAAGGTAAAGTTTAGGTTTATTTATTAATACTGCAGCATAACTGTCCAGGTTTATAAATAATACATATGGTACATGATTATTTTAGAGTTTCTTTAAACCTAACAACAGTTCTCCTTATGAACTGCTTGGTGTAATTACTGGTGGCTTAGTTACTCTTCTTTTCCCCCATCTAGTTTAACTACTGCTTCGATGTGGACTGGCTCATAAAACAGTATCCACCAGAGTTCAGGTGAGTTCCACAGGGTGACAGCCAACACCATAAACTGTAATCGGACTTTAAAACGTAAGATTTGTATTTCTCAGGCAAAAGCTGCTTTTTAAAATATGTCTTTTGAAATCACTGGAATGATATAGATGCTAAGTTACGTTGGGAAAACAGCATTTCATATCTATTTAATCCCACACATTCTTTTCTTTACAGATTTTAGCATTTTCCTGTTTGTCCAGAAGTAGATAAGGACAAATTCTAACTCAGTATAACTTTATGCCTTGTTACCGAATGCATCTTGGGAAAGCCATCAAGAGCATTGCAAGGATGGATAATCACCTAAATGGCAAGTTTAGGTAGCATCCAGAATTTGTACATAGAAAAATTCAGATCATATTTTGTTCAAATGCTGCCTTTTTGTAGTAGTTCATAGAACCAGTAAATTTGAAAGAATTAATGAGGACTTCAATTTTTATCAGTAATGGTTAATCTTTTTAAGACAACCTGATCTGATAACATTTGTTTCTAGGTGATACGTGAGTGTTTCTTACATTATTCTCTATACTGTTTTTCTTTTTCAAAAAAAAATTTTTTTTCCAAATAAGAAAGTTAGGAATACATGTTTCATTATACCCGTCATGTAAACCTAGTAGGCATGAGGTAGTTAGGCATTAGTATTGGAAGTACATTTTCTGTGATGTTTCTTTCTAGTTGATTATTATCCTTTTATGTATGGTAAAGAATCATTCTGCAGTGTGATAAATGTAGAAAGGCTATAGTTTATCTTGTTTGATTGCTTGTATCCAATTTTTGTTGTGTTGGGAGAGCTTGTAAAAACATACGATTTGTAAGGATTATCCTAATTTGAGTTAACCAGAGAAGATGAAGGAGCCTTTTAAAAAGGATGAAAAGCCTTTTAAATTTATTCCTGCAGAGTGTTCTTATATTGTCTTGAATTCAAAAATGTAGCACTTTCAACGTAGCTTGGGCTCTTTTTTATTGAAATCTAACCACCTATTTTAGCAAGTCTGCTTTGTGCGGTGGGCCTGGGCCTGTTCACTGTTGTATCTTGGGTCTAGCTCAGTACATAGCACACAGTAGGAGCTTGGTAAATATAGGTGCAGTGTGAAGTGAATCCAGTGCTTGGTCCAAAAGGAGGGAAAGAGAAAAGCATTATATTTTACAACAGTGATTATATCTCCAATCTATTTGAACTTAAATATATTGACACAGAGCCACCTATGTGTCCTGTTGGGCCAACAAAGATAATTTATTTAGGGACTTCCTCGAGTCATAACCTCTCTGTGTTGCAGCAGAGCTTTGGGATCAAACTATGTGGTCCCGTTGTAAAGGTAACTGATGAATGAACATTAACTGATTAGCCCCTGTACTCAGTCACCACAAAAGCCAGAGAAACAAGTGTTGGTTTGGTAAGGAAGCTAATGTTCCTTAGGTAGGCCAGAGTCCAGCTTCATGAATGGTGTATTTTAAACACTTCTCTTTTCAGGAAGAAACCAATCCTGCTTGTGCATGGCGATAAACGAGAAGCTAAGGCTCATTTGCATGCCGAGGCAAAGCCTTATGAAAACATTTCCCTCTGCCAGGTAAGCTACTTATTGCCACTTGAGATCATGCTTAGTCTGAGAGTTGGAAGGAAAGTTAGACACTTAGTCCACCTCCCACCTACTGCAGAAATCCTCTCTCCAGCATCACCAACAGTTATTTGTCTAGCCTCAAATACTTCATGTAGTCTATCCCATTTGTAGTTGTATGGTTGGAAAGATTATTCTTTATGTTAACCTGAAGTCTCCCTCCTTCTAACTTCTTCTTGGTCTTAATTTTCTCCCTCTGGTACCACACAGAATAAATCTCCCTGTTGCACATGTCAGCAATTCATGTATTTGAGGTGATCTATCTCCCTTAGTTTTCTCTCTTTCAGATTCAAGCATTCACTTTAAGTTATACTCAATGTAGTATGTATTCCGTGTCCTTCCCCAACCTGCTAGTACTCTGGTTACATCCAGTTTGTCAGTGTGCCTCTCGAAACCTGGATTTCAGCACTGAACAGGTCCTCTGGATGCATTTAGGTGGCTGTGGATTTCTGTGGTGGTTATAAAGTAGCTGGTGTAATATTTACCTTTTCCTATTTCTTTTAGCAGGATTATCAGTCCATTTATTACGGTTATTAAGTATGAAATGTCCGATTTCCTTAAGTACTGAGGTTGACAGTTGATACCTCTGACATTTCACTTTGACACTTTTTGTTTTATTTTTATTGTGAAGGTACATCCTTACTCTTTCAAATGCATGTTGTGGTTTGTGATTATCTTTCAAATTTTTTGTAGAGCAATTTTTGTGAAACCATGGGTAAGTCAAAAATCTGTGTTATTTTCGAATATGAGTTCCATCATGGAACTAATGCATTCTGGACATCTTGAAATATCAAGGTGTTTGGGAAGGATGTGGCTAATGAATGCATAGTATGATGGTTTGAGAAGTTCCATTCTGGTGATTTTAATCTTGAACATGAGCCACGTGGGTGACCTGAGACCAAAGTGGATAATGATGAGCTGAAAGCTGTAGTAGAAGTGAATCCATCTCAACCTATACATGAACTAGCAGTAAGGTTTGATGTTACTATTCCAACAATATTGGACCATTTGAAACAAATTGGCAGGGTAAAGAAGCTGGATAGTTGAGTTCCATGTGAGTTAAATGAGTGTCAGAAGAGAAATCGTCTCTAAGCTTGCCTTTCTTTGCTGTCAGTCCATAAAGACAAACCATTTCTATTGTGTGTGATGAAAAATGGATTCTTTCTGACAATCGCAAGCATTCAGCACAATGGTTGGATAAAGGCGAAGTGCCGAAACACAGTCCAAAACCAAATATTCATCCAAAAAGCTAATGATGTTTGTTTGGTCCAGTGCTGGTATTCCCCACTAGAGCTTCATGAAACCTGGTCAACCAATTACAGTGGATGTCTACTGCAACCAATTGGAAGAAATGATGAGGATGCTTGCAATTAAGCAGCCAAGATTGGTCAATGAAGACAGGCCAATCCTCTTATAAGACAACGCTCGACTACTTGTCCTACATGTCACACAAACAATGCTGCTCCAACTGCAGAAGCTGGACTTGGAAACTCTCTGTCATCCACTGTATTCACCAGACCTTGTACCAACTGAGCACCACTTCTTCCAGGCTTCGGACCACTTCTTACAAGAAAAAATACTCAATTCTCAACAAGCTGCGGAAAATGCCTTTTGTGATTTCATCACTACTTGCTCTCCGGGCTTCTTCACTGCTGGAATAAACAAGCTACTGTTGAGATGGCAAAACCGTGTTGATAGTTCAGGTGCATACTTTGATTAATTGTACTGCCTCTTGTTTGAGATATAATAAACTACACTTTTGATTTGAAATCAGACATTTCATATTTAATGACTTGATAATATTTATAGCCCTTCTCTTTCCTTGTCATTAGCTTAGTGAAATTGACTCATGTTTTCTGCCCTTGAAGTACCAAGAGTGAATTACATAGTACCTGGACACCTTTTCTTTGCCATTTTCCTTCTAGTGTCTTTTTTTCCCATCCACAAACATGTGAGTTCCAACTCCCATTTTATCACCCTTCTTCCAACTATGTATCTCTGTGTTTTTTTTAAGATTTAAACACTGTAAGAACTCAATTTGAGTTTTAAAAATACCTCACAACTTTTTTCCTATGATCTAACCCACTGAATTTTACACAGTTGTGATTTAAAAAATGCCTTCCACCTAACATGTTTGTGGCTCATGGACATAGATTGGGCCTTTGCTTAGTAGCTGCTAAAATTCCATTGTTTCGCTTCTGATTCCAGCAACATAAGAGGTTTAACTTCAGTAGGATAGCCCCCAGAAGACTAATCGTGGGAAGAAAATAAACTGATGCAGAAATTCTGACAACCAGTGATTAAATAATGGAAAGAGAAGCGTTTTTGAAATACTACCTATACTGAAAGGTTTAGGAGAGATTTCTTGTACCTGACAGCATGCTCCAGGCTGGCCACTAGAGGGCGCAGCCAGATGCTTCTTCCAAACCTTACACAAAGAAAGAGCTGCTCAGAAGCTTCCAGCTGTAGTCTGAGATACAGGAGGATTGTGGCCCAAGCCTGATCTATTGAAGTGCCTTTATGCCTTGTCTGTAAAATTCTTTGACTTTTTCTAGCAACGTTGTGTGGAAGCCCAAGATCAACGTGCCAATTTGGTTTCTAGCAAGATTCCTCTTCCTGGCTTGTACACAGCCGCTGCCTCACAGTGTCTTTGCAAGGGGAAAAGGGGAACACATACAAGCTCTCTGGTGTCTCTTATAAGGACGCTAATCCTATTGGATCGAGTTTCCACCCTTATGACCTTATTAATCTTAATTATCTCTATAAAGTCCTTTCCAAATACAGTCACAGTGGGCATTGGGGCTTCAACATTTGAATTTTGGGAGGGACACAGATGTTCAGTCTATAACACTGTTATTCTGGGCTTGTCACTTAAGCCTAATTTTTTAAGCCTAATTTGTCTTTAAAATGGATTGCTGATGTTGTTCATCATTGGGTTTAACACATTAACTGCCGTGTGAGTTGTATTTAACTCATGCTAGTTTTGAGCCCGGGGCCCCATAAAGCATATGTAACTCACACATCTCTTCACCTTGGGAGCTGCAAGAACTATTTTTCCAGTTGCATATAACTCACGCACAGAAAACCATTAAAAAACAAAGTTTCATTAAATTAAAAAGGATTGTTTTGCTTTTGAAATTTTTATTCTATTTTCATAATAAAACACCATGGCCCCAAGGAAAAATTTTTTTTTCTAGTGCAGCAGTGGGTTAACTAAAGGTTTTAAGGCTTTAGCCCAAAAAAGTACCTACTAAATATTATCTATTGAAGTTATTGTTCATGTTTTTTTGTGCTTAGACTTGCCCATAAACACATAACTTTTAGCAAACCAGACACAAAAACCAGGTTTCTTGACCATTGCTGTTTCTCAGCCATCAGTTTATAAAGTGACATTCTTCCTTCTAATTTTATAATTTTGAAGACATGAAATGTAGTTCCCTACATTTCTGTAGACTGAACACACAGATACATGTTAGTTGTGAGATGCATACACGCCAAACACTGTGTATAAGAGTATAATCAGCTGGTGCTGGGCATGGTGGTGCATGCCTCTAATCCTAGCACTTTGGAAGGCCGAGGTGGAAGGATTGCTTGAGGCCAGGAGTTCGAGAACAGCCTGAGCAATGTGGCACGACCTCATCTCCACAAAAAATAAAGATTAGCTGGGCATAGTGGTGCACTCTTGTGGTCCCAACTACTCAGGAGGCTGAGCCAGGAGGATTACTTGAGCCCAGGAATTTGAGGTTGCAGTGAGCTGTGATGACACCATTGCACTCTAGTCTGGGCAGCAGAGCGAGACTGTCTCAAAAAAGAGTACCTGTCAGTGAGCATCCCCAAAACAGGCTGTCTTCTACCCACCTGTGTGTTCCAATTGGCCATGACTGCCCCCAGCATACAGTTGCACCTGTCTTGTAGGGAGGGTGGGGAGGAGGAGAGGTTGTATTAATAGTAGTGATTACTACCGTTGGTAGAGTGCTTACTGCATGCAGGCCCCCTTTCCTAACCATTTTACATTCATTACCTCCTAACAACTCTCTGGATCTCCCGAGAGTACCCTATTTTAAAGAGGAGAAAGCTGAGGCATAGAGATATCAGTATTTTCCAGTCATACAAAATTATGAAGACAGGATTTGAGCCCATATACCACATTCCTAATTGCTAATCTATCTCAATGGTTGTTTATTTAATCTTTTCATAACCTGCCTCTTGTGGCATATTCTGCTTGATCAAGGTCTTGCTGTACTGGATGTTAGATGTTTTATATTTCTGTATACCCTCTATTTGTTTATAAAGGTGTCATATTGTAATGTGAAAATGGATTTAATGTCTTTAATTTTTAACACTTGCTATGTTTTTAATGTAAGAACATTTCTATTTTAATTTAACATCATAAGTCTTTATGTTGCCACCACTTTCAGTATTTCTTTTAAATATGTTCTGAAAACTTTGTGTATATTAATTTTGATACAAGCCGATTATCTAATTTTAAAACTTTTCATATAATCTCATTAGTTTTTTGACAACTAAAGAAATTAGGCTTCTTACTCCTAATTACCACAATTAAAAATGCAGTATATGTTAACTCATTCTGGGTAACAAAATGTATGGGTTTCTTTCTTTTTTGAGCAACCTGCATGCTATTATAAAAAGCTGTCTTGTTATTCAAGGGCTTGTCCAATAGAGGGCAGTAAAAACAATTTTTAAAAAGTTGGCCTGATGCCTTTCTACTTTAATTTCCAACAGATAGGAATGTTGTTAATTTGAGTTTTTCTTTTAAATAAATTACTTCTTTTTTATCCTAGGCAAAGCTGGATATTGCATTTGGAACACACCACACGTAAGCAATTTTTATGAAATGGGTGAATATGTGATTTTAATAGCTCAGAGGATACTGTTGCAAAAAGTAAGTGCCCTTAGAGGGCCTGTTGGATGATTTTGCTGGGGGAGGACAAAACTATCAGTAGTGGATCAAGTGGAGTTGTTTTCTAACAGCTTTAAGACAAATACTGAGATATCCTGGCTGCGAGCATGAAAGTATAAATCCATGACTCAGAGGTTTCTACCTTTGGTTCAAGACTTTTGGTATAGCTGGTTTGGGAGGAATGGATTGTGATCGTGTGGTCCTTGGTTATTGATGATTGTGCGTTTGCAAATCATGTGTCTGTGGATTCTACTTTTAAGTTCTGTGACTTTTATAAGAATCCGAGTTGTATAGAATAGAATATTGTTAGCTTAGCTCCATACTATGATTAAAAGAAAAACTATTTTACCAAAAGTTGTCAACTTGTGGGTCTGATACTTGTCCCTGCTTGAGATAGCTCTTTCAGAATAATTTTCTGAGATGCGAAACACAAGAACAACTTTTCTGTTACTTCTATTTCTGTGGTCCCCAACCCCTGGGCCATGGCCCGTTACCTGTCTGTGGCCTGTTTAGAAACAGGCCACGGAATCACCACCTGGGCTCTGCACTACACCCCACCCCACCCCATGACACCCCACCCTCCCATCCCCAGTCCATGGAAAAATTGTCTTCATGAAACTGACCCCTGGTGCCAAAAAGGTTGGGGACCGCTCTTTACTTTACACCTTGCTCCGATATCAATGCCCATTTTACTTACATTGGTTTTACAGCTGTTTTACAGAGCCCTTTTTTGTAATTGGTTCTATAAATGAGAAAAAGAATAAGACATGGTTGTCACTATTTCAATATTTTTATATTCACATTTCTCCAGAATTTTTTGTTAAATGAATGTGACAAAATCTCATCTTCTAGACCAGTAGTGGAAATGGTCAGCCTGCCGTTTCAGGCATATTCCTTCAGGGCAAACGAGGAATCTCATAAGACAGAGTGTTGGTCCTGAGACTTACCACAATGCTCTTTTCCTGATTTTATCATGACCTGGAATGATGGCATTATGTTCATCTTTCTCTTCATATGCTTAAAGTTATATTTTGCCAATCTGTTTTGAAAGGAACCAGAGCAGAAGGAGTCGAGCCATTTTATGAAAGAAGATAGCTGTCAACCATACGTTATCTGATTTTAGATGCTCTGAGTAAATGTTGCAGCATCTAGAAACCATCTCTAATTGGTAGCTTTAGTCCAACAGAGGACAGGGTTTGAGGATTGTTGTGCGTGAACTCAAGCACCTAACTCGGGTATAAATTCTTTTTATATCACTAAGCTTACAGGATGTTAGTTTTAGTAGAGGATATAAAAGGCCTTCAAATAGGGGCATCTCAGCAGGAATGGCTAGCACCAGATGGGAAGTCCTGTTCCCCACCCTCAGCTGAAACCCTAGCATACATTCCTTCCTGATTCTGAAATATGTCCAGCAAGCCCTGTCACCAATTTGAGTTCTGGCTGTGATTTGCTAGACCACCAGTGCCAGGTTTCTATGCTTGCCACATGTTGTGTGCTAGCAATAAGCACTACGTCTGCAGTCATGTGGCACTTCTGTGCTAGCAGGTAGTGGGAGAGCCCTTGCTGCCATTTGTCAGGTATACTACGACTCCTAGAAAGGCCTGACTATGGTAGGCCTCCCTAGGATCTAGCACAGTGATGCTCAGCTGAGCCTAGGGGGCTGTCTTTTGTTAATGCTCTTATGAAAGTTATTTGGTCCTTCCTTTTACCTTTATAGATAAAGAAACCGAGGCCTGGAGTTAGGTAGGTGATTTTCCCCAGGCCAGTGGTAGAGACAGAAATAAAACCTATTTATTTTAACTTCAGTTTTTAATTTGCTCACTGCTAAAATTTACCTCATTTCCTTTGGTCCATTCAGCTCCACCCCTCCATCCCCCGAAACATAAGCACACACTTTGCAGGTTAAACCTAACAGAGTTCTTAATTCAGAGTTTAAAATGCCTAGGGAGGTAATTGTAACTGAACCTTTCCTGACCTTGTATTAATAGTATCCGTACTTTGTAATCTGTTGAAATGCCTGTATCTTGTAGAAGATTGTGCTTATATCTTGATATTACTTTTGTTTGCTTATTTTCAAATGTTTTAAGAATTATTAAATACCTGTTCTTGAGACACAGCTCTGGAGGATGTAGAGTTTTTGTTCTTGCAGTTTTTCTTCTTTTGGTGAGAGACACAAGGCAAATGTGTGATTGGAAAAGGAGAAAAATCTTCTAGCTCATGGTGATAGGGATGTAAACTGCCTTCCCAGCCTGGCGGGGTAGAGCTAGCAACTGTAAATATGAGGCAGTCTTCAAGATTGCAAACACTTTAGCAAGCATGTATTGACTGGTTACCATGTGCAAAGCATATGGAAACAACCAAGGTGTGGCCTTGTCCTCCAGAAGCTCATACTCTTGTTAGGTACAATAAACCTGCTCTACCCGGTTTCGGTAGGATGCAATCCCATGGTCTATCTCATAGTGTTTTGGAACAGTAAAGCTCTTCGGTTTCCCCCAGAGCTGAGAGTGAAATTACCTCTGGCCCTAAGAATTGATAAGGGGGAAGGAAAGAAAGCCAGAACAGCTGAAAGTTGAATGTCCAAGATCAGTAGCTAGTGCCAAACAGGATGGGTGGAGCATGCCTCTCTCCACGAACATCCCTAGCTGGGCCTGCACGTCACTTAGTTCTTCTCGCCAAGACCCCATCTTCCCCCTCCCCGCTCATTCCTGCCCCAATAGCACGAGGTGTTCGCTGTCGCTACCACCAGTGCTGTGGAAGCTGTGCACAGGGAAAGGAGAGCCTAGCATCTGGTACGTGTGATCCCAGCAAGCTCTTCTGCTGGCCTATTTCGTGACCTTGGATGATCTCGGTTACCTCTCCCAGCCACAGACTCCACAGTTGTGGGATGAGAATAACTCCTCTGAATCACTGTGAGGATTTAGCAGAATATGCAGCAAGGCTTCTGGCAGATAAGTGCTCAACAGATACTAGTTTTCTTTCTCCCTTTGGAGGAATAGCTTCACGTTTAGGATGTGTCCCTTTAGCTGCCCTCATAGCTTAGACAACATGGCAAGTCTGCATTCTTTAAGGGAAAACTCATTCCTTGCCCCTTTCTATCCATTTTTAACTAACCATGACCTTATTAATGCTACCATTTTGTTTATGGAAAGATTAATATGGCTCCCGACTTTATAATTCTGTTTGATAGCATTCATTGACAGCAGTGCATGATTTTCCTTATAATTGATGTCTGGACTAATGGCAATATTTGTAAAACTTATGAATCCATAACTGACTTATTCTTAATTACAATCAGCTGTTGATTTGGCAACTGCGTGTGTCAACTTGCCCATATTTCAGGGCAAACGCATTTCATAAATGCAAAGAAGGTGGCTCAACAGCTGTCATTTCTCCAGCTTTGCATTAATTTCCTGTTTGCCAGCTTGGGTTAATTTCTCATTTTGGCATGAGCTAAATATCTCATTCTCTTTTCTGTTCTTGTATCCTTTTCCTTTTTATGCTAACCTCATCCTGCCCAAGTAGTATTTGTGGTGGTGGTTATTTGGGGAGAGCCAGTGTGGTTCATGTTTTTTTTCCCCACATGTGAACTGAGTTATATCAGTATTAAGTAGCATTTTGGCCTCAATGGAAATGATAGAATAACACAGTTACAGCCTTGAGAAGTGACACTTTAGTTTGGGGAAGAAAACATAGATTCCTGAAATAATTAGAAAACAACAGAGATAAAAATCATCCACCACTAGATTATGAAATAAAGCAGGGCACTGAAGAAGAAATGGGTATGTGGAGGTGAGAGCGTTTTACATTTAACAAAATGTGTTTTGCATTTCTTTCACAACATCCTGTCACAACGGTCCGAGGTGGTCCCAAGGCGGGGTTGATCCTTCAAGTTACAAGTGAAAAACTGAGACTCAGGGACGTTGAATGGCTTACCTAAGGTCATACACTTCTAAGTTACAAAAACTGGAGCTCAGATCTTCAGACTTCAAATGGAAAGCTCTTATTTCTACCCTATTTCCTCTCTCTCACTGGAATTAAAATAAATGTGTCTAACTAGAGGCCTAGGGAGACCGCATGGAAAAAGAGTGGACTCAGCTAGGTCTGATTGGAATTAGTGAAGAACAAGGAAGACTTACCTCAAGCCCAGATACACACTGGTGACAAGTGTGGCATCTATGGAATATAAAAAATCGGTCTAAGGGAAATGAAGCATCTTTCAAACTTTTTTAAAATTGCAGCTCACAATAAGAAATATATTTTACATTTCAGTCTACTGCACATAAACATACCTATGTGCTGAAACAAGTTTCATGAACCAATTAAATATATGCACTATACTCTGATTTATTCTATTTCAGTTGTTTAAAAAATACTAGTCATGATGCAGCAAGAGATTCTTGACCATACTTTGAAAAACACTGAAGAAGTTCCCATGGTCATAGTAGTAATAGATGATGCTGAAAGATAAGGAGCCAGACTGGAGGGGTTTGAAGTGCCAGGATTGGCCAGAATGGGGCAAAAGTTCATTTACCACCCAACACTCTGAGCATTTTTGGAAGGTTGTCTTCTATCTGTCACTTAAGCAGACTTGCATAATGGTAATGTGTACAAGGGAAGATTATAAACATAAAATTTGGGTAATATGAGTTTAAAGAATCCCTTTAGCTACATGTTATATTCACATTAGGAAAGGTATTACATATTTTGAAAGTACAGTTAATGCTTTTTGATCCCTTTTCTGTTTTTAAAGGAAAATGATGCTACTGCTCTACGAGGAAGGCCTCCGGGTTGTCATACACACCTCCAACCTCATACGTGAGGACTGGCACCAGAAAACTCAAGGGTTCGTGGGTACCCGTTTACTTCATAGCAGTAGTTGTATGTGTTAGAAGTTGTATGGCCTCAGAACGTTCACTTTATTCTTTTTTTTCTATTTTTTTAAATTATAAAAATTACACACACGGCATAGAAAAGAGAATACATGCAGAAAATCACAGTATTTTACTACCTGCGCGCCGCCCCCTGCCGCTTGATTCACTGAGTTTACAGTTAATAACATTAACCATGTCTTTGCTACTTCAAGAGTTTTTAAGCCAGGTTGGTCTCGAGCTTCCAGATTGGGTTTGGGGACTCATGTAGCCCTGTGAAGAAAGGAAATGAGATTAATACAGCCTGTTCCTGGGGGAACAGTAATTAACCCAACTACAGGGATTTATCAAGGTGGCCGTCAGTTTCACGTGGCTCCAGGAATCCCACCAGGGCCTCAAGCTCATTCTGAAGTCACAGGCTTGAGCTTACAGCAGTAGGGCTTCCTTAGGCTTCTCTGGGGTGGTTACTATGAGGGAAGAGATTAAGGGTAAGGGCTCAGGGGTTACTTCCTGTCTTTTATTTTTAAAATATTTGTAACTGAAATTTTTAAAAAATGTATTCACTAGATAGTTGCTTCAAATGATTCAAAACTCAAAAAAGTACCAAGCCTATGAAATCTCCCTCCATCTTGCCTCTGCAAGCCACCCTGGTGTGGGTTCTGTTACCTCACACTTAATCTATGTTCTACTGTCTCATACTTTGCAGTTTCATGTGGGTTGTGATACAGTTTTTAAAACTTTCAGAAGCACATTTTTGTGTATAATCTCACTTCCTAATGTGTCTGCCGTGGCTGCGCTGATCCTTTCCTGCTGTACAAGTGTTCCAGCTGTCCTCTTCAGCTGCCTCTTGGTCCACCTGTTAATTTCTCACTTTTAAAATTATTTGGCCCACTATAATAATTTTCTCATCTTTGTGAAGTGTTAAAAACGCTTCATATCTCAGCATCCTGGTTTAGAAAGTCGTCATCTGGTCGTGTTCCTCGTCCAGAATGCTCCTGTGAGTGAATCTCTAATCCAGGAGGAGGCTCACTCAGCCTGTGGACTCCAAGTTGCTGTTGCAAGGAGAGACCCTACGTGTCCATCTAGCCCAACCTGGGCATTTTACACTCAAAGGCCCAGAGTGGCCATTGAGTTTGCCCAAAATGGTACAGCCAGTTAGAAGCACATCTGGGTCCAAGGCCTGGACTCCAGCCCTTGTCACCCCATGTTACCTCCTGTGCCATCAAGGGTCTCCCCAAAGTAGGAAGGGAAAGTAGGAAATGTCATCTGGTAGAAAACATGCAGAGTTCAGAAGATGCATAGCTAGGAGTCCTTGTAGTTCTGATGCTTCCAGCCCTGTATGCCTGCATCTCACTGGTCTCCTTTGAGGGCTGCCAGGTGAAAGAGGAATTGGGCAGTTTCTCTTAATTTTATGGGTAGAACCAGGGTGGGGGAGTCTTGTAGTTCTGATGCTTCCTGCCCTATATGCCTGCATCTCACCAGTCTCCTTTGAGGGCTGCCAGGTGAAAGAGGAATTGGGCAGTTTCTCTTAATTTTATGGGTAGAACCAGGGTGGGAGAGTCTTGTAGTTCTGGTGCTTCCAGCCCTATATGCCTGCATCTCACCGGTCTCCTTTGAGGGCTGCCAGGTGAAAGAGGAAATGGGCAGTTTCTCTTGGCTTTATGGGTAGAACCAGGGTAGGGAAACGCCACAGATGGGGGACAAAAATAGTAACAGCTAATACTTTCTGAGTGCTCCTTTAAGCCAGACACTGTCCATGCATTGCCTCATGTATGTGTCTTTGCAAGAGCCCTACGAGGCGTGACAGTTAACCCTGTTTTGCAGTTGAAGAAACTGAAGCACAAGAGATTTGAAGCCATACTTTTTTGTAATCTATGGAGTAGTTTATAGAAGGATTGCGATTAGACATAATAGTTTTTCCTTTGTGGGTATAATACAGAAGTTTTGGCAAAGAGCATTGTTTTCCTTTGGGGGAAAAAGAATGGATGGAAGATAATCTTTAATGTTTCTTTACTGACTTAAGTGTTTGAAAGTTTGAGGTTGATGTTAATGTCATATCGTTAAATATGTTATATACTCATTCCAGACATTGCGAAGTATAGGATATGAACATATCTCAAACTGCTATAGCATTTACATTATGAAAATGAGTATTTATTGAAAATAGATTTTCATATCTCTCTTAGTAAAGATAATGTTTGATTCTTATTTCCCATTTGACTAAAGAGCTACTTGGATGTAGACAAGAGTAAATTCTTACTGGGATTACCACAGGTGGTATGGATTTGCTGAAAGCATTAGGAGTAGAGCTCTTAACTATTGTCATCAAGTCTCAGAAAGCAATATATAGGTGCAGAGATAAGACCAGGAATAAGGAAGGTGTGGTGCAAAGAGGGGAGCAAAGAGGGATGTGAGTTGGGAGAGGTGGGCAGAGCCCACCTTACTTGTCTTAAATTCATGACATGGCATTCAGAAATAATACTGAATATGATGGGAAACCATTGGAGTCATGAGATCGGATTTATGTTTCATGTTTCCTAAGAATCATTGTACTTACCACGTGGAGATACATAGCGAGAATTCACCTCCTTGGGTGAATGCATAATGGATACAGAGGTATCATTGTGATCAGTTGTGTTCCTGACTGTTAAAGGTTATTTTTTCCATTCCAGAATATGGTTGAGCCCCCTATACCCACGAATTGTCCATGGAACCCACACATCTGGAGAATCAACAACACATTTTAAAGCTGATCTCATCAGTTACTTGATGGCTTATAATGCTCCTTCCCTCAAGGACTGGATAGACATCATCCACGAGCATGATCTCTCTGAAACAAAGTATGTGTTGTCTTATCAATTTGAAGTACTTATAATAGGCTCATACCTTGAGAGCCACGTGAGGTCTGGAATGCAGGGGCCTTGGAAAGAGGTGGGGTGATATCTGGCTGTGCTTCATGATGTGACGAGGGGATGAGCAGATGCTGTCACTATCTGCTGTCACTATCTCTTGTCAGGCATTAAAGTGGCAGCTAGTAAATCTTCCTGCTTACCTTAAGTCTCCACTGGGATACTTAAAATTATGAGTTCTTTGCTTGGTAGTACCGTTGTAAGTGTTACATCATTAGTTGATTTGCTTGAAAATGAATTCGAGTATCAATTAGTACTGTTGAGGAGGCATCACAAGAAAATGGGTTCGCTCTTAGAACGTTTCATGATTATTTTGGTTTTTATGTATTTTGTGGGATTTCTTTTTTGTTTTAGGTGCCCAAAGCACATCACTATGTTCTATAACTTGCATTTTATATCTTTTTAGGGTTTATCTTATTGGTTCAACCCCAGGACGCTTTCAAGGAAGTCAAAAAGATAATTGGGGACATTTTAGACTCAGGAAGGTAACAGAACTTTTACTGTTTTAACACTTTTTTAAAAATTAAATGTATATTCTCTCGTTTTTAAAATGTATATTTTGATGACAGCTTTACAATATTTCTAGCACCCTTGTGGGCAAATAGCAGGCGCTTGATAAATTTGTCTAATTATACTTTCTAATAATTACAGCTTTTTAATGTTTTGCCTCTTATAGCTGTAGACTGTTCTAAATGGCATAAGTATATAGACTTTTTAGTTTTTGTAATAAAGATAGAGACTTCCCATTCACTAACATATTAGAGCTCTTGATTGTTCAGCATGTCAAGAATTTTTAACATACGAATTTCAACAAAGAACAGAAAGTATTGTTAAGTAAAGGCTACAACTGAGCTATAATGTATTTTGTTTATTAAACCAGTACCCTTAAGAGAACCACAATTACAAAAATGATAGGAAGATGAACAAAATGTTGACAAAATAAAACAAGTTGAAGATTAAAGTTTTTTTCATCTCTTTAGACAATTTACTGACCTTAATAAATTTCCTAAAGTGGCTTTATTCAAAGCCTTACTTCTTATTCCATAAATTGTTTATGTAAGAATTCTCCTTTGGTTAATGAAACTTTTCATTTTAATTTCCCTTTTTGAAATGTGACCACAGCTTAAAGCAGGCAAGATCTCAAAGACGACATCTTTCTTTTGACCTAGAGAGAAAGTAGAGCACCCTGGCTCCGTGTCTGGCTTTGGAGGTAGATACCCATAATAGGTCCTTGACCTATTATTGTACAAGCCATGGGACCTTGACTTATTCCTTAACCTAGTCACTTGTCATCTCTAAAATGGGCATAATAATTGTGTAAGGATTAAGTGAAATAATGTAAAACAGTGCAAGGCACACAGTAAGCATTCAGTATGCAGGAATGGTTATTTGTGGACTAATGTCTAATGGTTTACACGGGCTAGGCAAGACACATACTGTGTATGATCACAAGTTTACTGAAAGTCGAATAGTGTCTTAAGAACTTTCACACCACTTTTCACACACAGTCGCTCATGTTGCATCACAGTTCCCTCCCAGGGAAGGCAGGCAGGTGATCAGGTGCCCGTTTTCACTAAAGTGTAAATCAGAGCACAGGGACTTGTCCAGATAGTGCAGCTGACTGGGGGCTGAGCACCACGATGGAAACTGGGCCTCGTAGTTGTCAGTTGTCTACACAATACTGCACCCATGGTGAAAATTGAGACTTTGGGCTTTTTGGTAAGTGTATGTGTCAATATTAATGCCTAAGCTGTGTTAAAGAAAATAATACATATTAAACAAAACATCAGTCAGAATACAGGCTCCACTGGGGCAGGAACTGCAGCTTACTTTTCTTGGTATCTCCAGCCTTCCAGGTAGGCACTTAATATATGTTTAAATGGATCAAATTTCCAAATATTTTCTGAATTGTTTCTGTAGCTTTGCGTAAGTATTAGGACAGGAAATGCAGATCAGTCTTATGCAGTGCTTTAGGTGGTGTGTATCTATATGTAAATGTATTCTTTTATTTCTAGACTGTCATAGCTGCCTTGAGCCCAAGTGTTAAACTGAGGATGCCAAGCATCTTTCAAATGATGGGAGTCAAAATATGCGATAGTTTGGCCCTCTAGGTATGGTTAGGTATATTAGATAATTATGATTTTAAGGCAAAAAATCTCATTTCATATGATAGGTTGGTGGTTTATCTGACATTTGTATTAAAATGAGTCTTTTATATTTTTTAAATGTTTTTATTTTTAGTACAAATCAAATAATTTTGGAAAGGAAAACTTCTGTCCACCTGCTCCATTAAAAAAGTATTTTTAGTATTTAAAAATTATTTCCCAAAGAATAAAAGTATGAAATTGATCACTAATATTTTTAGCCTTTCCTTTCAAGGAAAGACAACTCTGTTTTCAAGTATTAATATTACAGCAGTTCTGTTAACATTATTTGAGTGGCTTTAGCATTCATTTTTTTTTTCTTTCCCAGCTTCTGAAAGAACATGCCTCATCCATGCCTGCAGCAGAGTCCTGGCCTGTAGTAGGTCAATTTTCAAGCATTGGCTCCTTGGGGGCTGATGAATCAAAATGGTTAAGTTCTGAGTTTAAAGAGAGCTTGCTGACACTAGGGAAGGAAAGCAAGACTCTAGGGAAAAGTGCCGTTCCTCTTCATTTGGTGAGTTCTCATCCTTGCTAAGTTAATTTATTTTTATTTTCTAGTCCAGGAGAAGAATTGAGAATCAATCCTCCTTGTAGCAGAGAAGTTTTATTCTATGACTTTTGGACAGAAAGAGCAGTACATTAGCAGCATTGTTTGTAATCAAGTGGCCTTAATGTCATCCAGGGCTGAGAGCTTGCTGGTTTGTTCGGGAGCTCCATTTCAGCCACAGGCTAGCCTGTGATTGTTCTGTTCTTTCTCTCAGGTTGTCTAGCCAAGGAAGAAAATATTTGGTATAACATTGCCAGCAGAATTGTAGGCATTTTAATTATTTAGAGACCTGTGAATTAATAATTAATTTTGCATTCAATTCAATGTTAATTTGACATTTCAGAGGAAGAAATGTTCAAATAGAAGTGTAATTTTTTTCATCAAATATATGCTTCCTGTAGCTTAATTAGAAGTTTTTTCAGTAAGACGGGAACTTTTTAAAATTTAAAGCGTATCTTCTATGTTTTTAAACTAAGTATTTTTAATTAATATTTTCATTTTCTTAAAAGCTGATCATTATTCCTTCAACATGGTACATTCCAAGTTTTATTATTTTCCTCTTTATTTTTAGATCTATCCTTCTGTGGAAAATGTACGGACCAGCTTAGAAGGATATCCTGGTAATTGCTGGGGAGTCTGTCTCAGTTCTGTATTTTATATATGTTCCATAAATGCCCTGGTAAAATTTTTATCAGTATTCATTAGAAAGTTGAAGATGGTCTTCTCTTAACTAGATAAGGGTCATGAAAACAGGTAATATTGAGCTCTGTTTCAAACCACTCA
This sequence comes from Indri indri, assembly GCA_004363605.1. Classification (NCBI taxonomy): domain Eukaryota; kingdom Metazoa; phylum Chordata; class Mammalia; order Primates; family Indriidae; genus Indri; species Indri indri. Next base: position 33,602 of record RJWJ010012095.1, read on the forward strand.
GTTGGCAGTTCAGGTATGTTATCTAATCCTCACGGTAACCCTCTACACGGTTCTCATTTTTACCAACAAAATAACCAATAGGTTGGTTGTCCAGACAAGATGTCCAAATAAAATCAATTTCCCCCTACCTACTCAGTGCCTTTTCAGAGCATATTTAACATACATTTCATTTCTCTCCACATCCTGCCTGTGTCTGAGGTACTATGTGGTTCTTCCAAATCCGAATGCCTGATACAGGTATATTTAAGGTCTAGAATTTATATTTACTATTACCTTTGGTATAACTTAGTTGATATGTATATTCTTTCAAAGGCTTCATCTGAAAATGCCTAATAATATTTTGTAGTCATCTGTCAACCTTATCTTCCATTTCTCTTACAGCAGTACTAGGCACTAAACCTTTATTTGGAATTCAGCACCCTAGGTAGTACAATGAGTAGTTATTAACTAAAAACCCAAATTGTGTTTGCCTCTGGAAAAAGCAAAGTCTGATTGGCATTTGCTGATGGCTGAAAACAGAATGTGTTGAATTAGGCTAATTTAGTCCATTTATCGCTTATCAAACTAGATCAAAATCTGCCAGAAAAATCTTGGTAGGGTTTAGAGTGTATTAGCTCATTTTTTGCTTTTTAATGGCAAAGCTAAAATTATTTCAGTGAGACTCCGGGATATGGTGGTGGCTTTTCTTTTGTCTTCTTTCTGTACCTCTAATAGGCTAGGTCCATTCAAAGTGTACTTTTAATGGGGAGTGAGCAACATGATCTTTTTAATGAAGCTATTTTATAACTGGTTCTAAAGCTGAATATGTTTTTAGTTATTTGCAGTAGGAGACAGGACATGCCTTATTTGATGTGTCCGAGATATTTAAAGCCCTCTTTGGATATAGATGAAGCTGCAACATGTTTTTGGAAAGTCACTGATGAATCTACAATGGAGTTTTCTTCCTTTCGAAGATGAGCAAAAATTGGTTTCTAATTGTGTTTCCTCTTGGAACTGTATTTATTCTCTTTGCGAGAATAAGGCCTTTAGAATTTTTAAAAGCTGAACTGTTTACTGAACATTTTAATTTGTTTTCTGATCATTCCATTTTGTTTGGAAGAATCTGTTCAGCCAGTACAAAGTCTATTTAGAAATAGCAGTGGGTAAAGGTGAAGAAGATGGGAGTCTCATCCTAGACTTTCTCCCCAAGTAATTATGGTCTTGAGCAAAATTCAAAGAGGCTGTCCAACTGCGTCTTACCTACGTGAGGATGGTAGGGTGGGCCAGGATTCTTTCTTTTCTAACACTTCAGATCTATTCTGTTGCAGATGTTAATTACCACCACCAAGTGATTAAATAATTGTTTTCTTTTCAGATAGTAAACGTTTACTATTTAAATGCAAGTGTAGATACTTTCTTTCAAAGAAATATTCCATAAGATAAAATAATGGAAGTAGTTTTTTTCTCTTACCTTCTCACTGTTTGTTATAGATTTTCTCTTTAATGAAGGAGTCTCAAATTATATTTCATAATTTTTGTTTTATTTTTCTTTTAAAAGCTGGGGGCTCTCTTCCCTATGGCATCCAGACAGCTGAAAAACAGAACTGGCTGCATTCCTATTTTCAGTAAGTAATTGGTTTAGAATGCTGCTGTTGCTTCTTTAGAAATTAGAGTGTTATTTATGTTGGTCTGTTTTTTTAAAAAGAACTTTATGTAATATGGCTATATTTTTTCATCTACATATGTTAGTGATAGAAATAATTTAAAACAAGATTTTGAATTTTTTTGGAATAGGTTTTTAATACCAAAGAGTAAAATTTATCTCCGTGAGGTTTCTATTTAAATATTGGCATGCAAAGAAAAAGATAAATAAAAGATCATGTTGGGTAGTTTAGAACTTACATAAGCAGCATTTCAGTTCATTTTTCCAAAATATAAAATATCATCATTCTGTCTCTACCATCATGTGATGCTTGCTGACGGCGGAGTCCACACCACTGTTTCCCCAGGATCCGGTACAGTATTTAGCACATTTAAGAGTTCAGTAAATGGTTGATGAGTGGCCAAGTGAAAGGAATGTCCTTCATCTTTCTCTAGCTATAGCAGTTGCACATATTCTAAGCCAATCCCAGTTTCATGCTTGCTTCAAACAGGTGTTTGTTGTACTGGTTAGTCAAAAGTGAAGGCATGATTACATTGGACTATAGCTTTCAACTGTAATTTATTAATAGTATTTCATCCTGGAGCCTTTCTTTAATGCTTTCTTCAGGTTTTTCCTTACAAAAGGACACTTTTTAATATTGTTCCTTTTAGTATTAGATTATTAAATTCACTTGAATGAAGACTGTGATGGACCTGCCTATACCTGGTACTATTTTTAGACGATCTGTCCTTGAGGAACCATCCTTTTATATTCATAAGTGAGGATTGTTGCCCCATGGTGTAGGCTCCCATGGAACCCTAGTCCTACAGTGTTGGAAACTTAGAAACCAAACTCAGATATGTGAATATCAGCATTTAACTAAAGTATTTCTGGCTTATGCCCCTGCTTTTCAACATTCATTTTTTCCATATACTGTTTGTTTTCTGCCTATTTTGTATTTTGTATCATTCAACAAGCTTTCCCTGAGCCTATACTCATAATGCACCATGGGAGCATAATTCCTGCCTTTAAGGAGCTCACAGTTCAGCTAGGAGACATGTGTGCACGTGCTGTTAAAAGTACAACAGAAATAACTATATACGTTTGCATTTATGGCAAAAAAGATGAGAAGGCTACATGCCAAAAGGTTATAGTGCTTCTTGTGGGTAGTGGGAAATTTGCTACATATCTGCATCCTAAAATGAGCTGTTATCTGTACAGAGTTTAATAAAGTATCACAGGTCACAGAATTGTGTGCCCACTGTTGTTTTTTAGATTATAAGATTTTGCTTTTCATGCAGTTTCCAAATATTATGATTATGACTAATTTGTATTTTATAATTAGTAACTTGTCTTTCCTATCCCCATCAATAGCAAATGGTCAGCTGAGACTTCCGGCCGCAGCCGTGCCATGCCACATATTAAGACATATATGAGACCTTCTCCAGACTTCAGTAAAATTGCTTGGTTCCTTGTCACAAGGTAAATAGTCCTTATATTCCTCATCAGAGGATTTTTTAAAATGTGTTTGTAACTCTCACTCTGAACATTGAATGGGTTTCCAAAAAGTGATTTGTGAATCATCATTAGTTTTTAGTGTGTTTGCATTCTGTGTGCCTTATTTTAAAAAGCCCCGTGACTAATCCCTTTGTAGAGTGTGTGATCATCACCTAATTTACTTATAAGTCTAGATGTTTATAAGGTTATATAAAGTTTGCATTTCTGTTATTTAATACCTCAATAATAGGGATTGAGCAAATTGACATATAGGGTAAATACAGAAGAAAAAGAGAAATGTTAAAATTAATATTTTTAACGTTAGTTTCTCCTTAAGTAATTGAAACTTGAGCAATCAAATCTTTTATATGTTCTTTTTTTAAACATCTTTAAGATATAATTCATGTACCATAAAATTTACCTATTTAAAGTCTACAATTTAATGGTTTAGTATATTCACCATGGTTTAATGGTTTAGTATAATTCAATTTAGAATTATACAACCATCACCATAAACTAAATTTAGAATATTGTCATCACCCCATAAGAAACCACCTACCTGGTGGCATTTTTGTCTATTTTTATAGAAGGGTAAATTGCTCTGCCCTTTGAAAAATAGAGCTGTAACTAGAACTTTACTTCCTGACTTCTAGTCTGAACTTAACCATTAGGCATCTCTTTATGATTCAGTAACATAATTAATGTCAATAGCAACTAATTAAAGTATCACAGAGTGGAATTATTTCTTTAAGAAAGGAACAGCACCATGAACAAACTTTTAAACAAAAGAGCCACTTACATCCTTTTGGAGAGAGAGATTTATTTTAAGGAATTGGCTCATGCGATTGTGGGGGCTGGCAAGTCCAAAATCCAAAGGGCAAGCCAGCAGCTTGGAGATTTAGGAAGACTTGATGTTCCAATCTTGAGTATCTTTCTACTTTATTGGAAAAGTTGAATTTAATGTCTATTTGGGGGTTGTGTTCCCTCAAAGTGGAGTAAAAGGTAGATGTACTTCAGAGAAATTACGTGAGTATTGTTGTTCAGGCATTAAGGGAGACTGAGATTAAAGTAACCCTGTGAGTAATCCTTTTCTAAAGGCAAAGTTTTTGTATTTCAGTTCTATGACAGTATGTGCTTGGCCCTGGGAACACAGAACCAGGAGGCACGAGCTCTGCCCTGCATGACACTGTGTACCCTGGGTGTCCACCTGTGCAAGGACCATAGTGGAAGCACTCTTAGAAATGTATTGCCTAGTTGGGGTGGAGGTGGGTGGGTGGGTGACAATCAGCTAAAGCTAAGTAGTCAAGTGGTGTTTCAAATAGGCCTAGAAGCATGCCTGAGGGTAAGCCAGGTGGATTAGAAGGGCAATCAGAGCAGAGGGACTAGTGACGACAAAGGCCACGAAGGTGGGAAAGTACGTGGGGTATTTAGGGAAAATTTGAGTGATTATATGAGGCTAAAGGAAAGCATAGGTCCAGATACCTTTAGAAAATCCATTCTAAAACTGGGGCACCATATATTCTTATAGTTAAGTCAAAAAGTGTTCACTGTTTATGCACTTAACATTTGTTGTTTTGTACTGTATGAATATCTGCTTTAATATTGGCTGGCTGCTAAATTAAGTAAATTATAACTATTTGAAGTTAATTTAAGAATTTGAAATTTGTCATTATAGATTTGTAGCTTCTAATTTTATGCTGGAATAACTAGACTAAAAACTATGTCTACTTGCCAAAACATTTAAAGATTATTTTAATAGCAACAACTCACGTTCATTCGACAGTTTCAATATGCCAGATGCCGTTCTGAGCACTTCACATATATTTACTCATTTAATGTTCACAGCAGTTCAGTGAGGACTCGGAAGCACGGAGTATTTCAATAAGCTGCCCCTTATTCCGCAGTAGTAAGTGGTGGATCTCAAATAGGAACCCAAGGAGTTGGGCTCCATGGCTGGCATTCCTCACTTCTACCATCTAGTGATCCTCTTAATGAAGATACAGTTTTACTGTGTCTATTTTCTGCGAAGACTGGTTAAGTAAAAAAAAAAAAAAAAAAAAACACCACATCACATTTTACTTTGATTGTCATATAAAAGGAAAAAATCCATCAAGCATTCCCATATCATTGAAGAATTTCAAAGAGCCGTAACTTAAATAACAACTTAGAAAATACTGAGAGCCCGCTCTCTCAGCCCTTCCATAACAAGGAAAGGTATAGATCCCAAATATGAGTGACATCTGCTAGTAAGAAGCTCCCTTGGTTTTGCGGGGGTTTTTTTGTTTGTTCTTGGGTTTTTGTCACCTTATCTCAAAGTCAGAACATTCCCAAACCAAGCTCATCTTACGTGGATGGAGAGTCTTTCCCAGCATGCTTCTTTGCCCTCCTGGCATCTGCATAGTCTCTCATTAGCAGGCTTAATGCCTAGGTGTCCTCTTTCACTATTCCATCCTTGGAGGTCCTCTCCTCTGGATGCTGGGTACTCAGGGAAAACAGTAAGAAGATTTAAATACTGCCTTTGAGATGTTCACAGTCTCCGTGAGAAGCCAGACACAGAAATGATCACAGTAGTAAAAGATTAATCCTATGCTTGAGGTGGGTACATGGATGCTTTGGAAATAGATATCAAAGCCTATTCATCCTTGAAATGTCTCAAACTTTTCTTTTCGAATCCTTGCAATTACCAGTTCAGAAACTTATCACCTGGACTTCTGAAATGGTTTTCTGTCTGCCATCCCATCACGTGGGTGTTCCTATTCCCAAGCCACCCATCCTAGCTTCTCAAGCCCACTCATTTTGAAACAAGTTTTCCCCATTGTCCCATGTTCAGAATCCCCCACGTTCTATAGGCTAAAGTCCAGATTCCTCTGTTTGGCATTCAGACCCTAGCCACATCATTTTCACCATTCTTACCCAGTAATCCCCAGTGTGAACTTCAAGAATCAGCCAGGCCAACCTCTTTTGCCCCTGAAATCATCCTGCCAGGAGCCCGTGTAGTTCCCTCTCCTGATCCCTCCAAGCCTCAGTTTTCTTGTATACGAAAATAGGATGTGAAGTTACACTGTAAGTTTTGTTGAGGGATTTGCAATCAGTTATATAGAGCACTTACCACCCGGCAGTGGTAGAGGCTCAACAAATGACACTTCTTTTCCCTCCTTAAGGAAGCTTAATTCTGAATATTAATTATAATTGTTAGGTAATGATACTTAAATATTTCATTGTAAGCACAGGAAACATCTACTATAATAAGCATAGGATAATGATGCTTCACAGTAGCAGCTCAACCTATAGATTCACACAGTGACCACAAGAACTGTAGTAACCTCAGACTCTGTCAGCAGGCCCTCGAACCATCCCCTGGTTCTCAGCCTCTATCACTTGGGGAATCTCTGTCAAATATTAGGGCCCCATCAGAGAAATGCAAATCAAAACTACAGTGAGATACCACCTCACCCTAGTTAAAATGGCTTTTATCAAAAAGACAGGCAACAGTGAATGCGAGGATGTGGAGAAAGGGGAACCCTTGTACACTGTTGGTGGGAATGTAAATTAATGCAACCACTGTGGAGAACAGTATGGAGGTTCCTCAGAAAACTAAAGAACTCGCATATGACCCAGCAAAACCCACTGCTGGGTATGTATCCAAAAGGCAAGTATTGCATGTTCTCACTCATATGTGGGAGCTAAATATTAAAAACCAATAGATCTTATAGAGACAGAGTAGGATGATGGTTACCAGACACTGGAAGAGGTATTGGGGAGGAGGGGATAAAGTAGAGATGATTAATGAGTGCAAAAATATAGTTAGAATGAACAATATTTGATAGCACAACAAAAGTGACTACAATCAACAAGCTAGGGTATACTTTAACTAACAGTGGAATTGGAATGTTTCTAATACAAATGATAAATGCCTGAGGTGGTGGATACCCCACTTACCCTGATTTGATTAATACATATTGTATGCCTATATCAAACATCACATGTACCCTATAAAGATATACAACTATTATGTACCCACAATAATTACAAATAACTTTTTTTTTTTTTTTTAATGTTAGGCCCTTGCCAGCACATGGGGTGGAGGGGAAGTGTCATCTCTGCTCTGCGGGAGTAAGAAGAAAGGGGTGTGGGAGAGAATTGGCCTTCATTAAGCACCTACCATGGAGCAGACAATTCTAGTACTTTGCCTACGTCGTCTCACTCAGTCATCACAAGAGCTTGTGAGGTGGCCTTGTCTTCCTCTCTCTTTGGAGAGGAGTCAGGCTGCAGAGTTGAGGCAGTTATATCCATTACTCAGCAAATACGTATGCCCACCATGGGGCTGTGCCAGGCACAGGAATAGAGTAATAAAGATGAGGTTTGTGCTCTCATGGAATTTTCATTAATTGCAGTTGAAATGCTTTTCTGACTATTCTGTATATAGGTAGATTTTTCACCGAGTTAAGGCCTTAACTTTGTGTTTCAGTTCTCAGCTTAAACATCACTTCCTTAGCCCAGTGGCTTCCATAATGCCCTGGATTCCTACATTGCCAGTGTTCCTTCCCCTTCATTGTGGTTGCTTTTGTAATTATCTGGTTTCCCCTCCAGACTCTGAGGCCAAGTCCATGCCTGACTTGTTCAGCACACCCCAGTGCCTGGCCGAGTTCCTGGCATGTGGAGGTGCTCAGACTGATTTGTTAGCAAGGAGGCTAAGGAAGGCCAGGATGGAAGTGGTAACAGCGAAGGCACTGCCTAGACTTTGTGCATAACTGAACATGAGAGAGGCCTCAAAGATGATTCTTGAGTTTGGGCTGCGGCTAGTAGGGAGACAGGGGTTGGTCATTGACATCAGTACAGAAGTAGGGGACTGGAACTGGTTTACTGTAGTGGGAAGATGGTAAATTTGACCGTAGATTGATTTATGGTGGCAAGGACTTCAGGTGGACTTGTTTGTTGGAGGTGTTCACAGAAATTTGGTGTACTTATAGTATATTTTGGAGTTCTCCTTAGTCCTTATTATTGATACCATATAAGCCTTTGTGCCTTTTCTAGGTGAGGAGTATAGCAAGCCAATGCTTGGGCATTGAAGGCACATACAGGAAATACATATCGGGTGGGTTTTTCATGCTTACCAAATGTTCCATTGAAACAAATGAATTGGATCCAAGCTGTCCCTCCTGGGTTGAAGATCAACTGGTCACCACTCTCCATGAAATAATCTTCCTTCTACCTAAGAAAAATGTTATATATATTCTATTTGGGGGATTAGATTTAACCATTTATTCAACATAACATTTATTCAGCATATTTTGTGAAGTATTTTTCCAGGTGCTGGGAATATGGTAAAACATAATGCTTGACTTTACATTCTAGTGATGGGAGTTATACACACAAAAAAATAAGTTTATGTATGTCAAATGGTGATGAGTACTATAGAAAAAATTAAGAGTTATAATTTAGGTGTGTAATCCTTTTTTCAAAATGCTTGGGACCAGATGTAGTTCAGTACTTGGAGTTTAGAAAGACAATATGATACATATGCTGTCTGTTAACATCCCTAGTGGTATCTGGACTAGCAGTTCCTAATAAACATTTCAGAAGCAGAAACTACAGGTAGCCTCCTATCATCTTAGGTCAACTTTTGCCACCAATGAGTTAAGAGTTTCAAATTTTGCTGTCAAATGACATGAGTTAAAAGCTTTATTTCAAAGTTGGTTTAGGTGGTGGTTTTTAAATTTTCAAAGCTAACATGTAGTTTCTACCATCAGTTCCAGGCACTGTTGTAAGCATATTATGTGTATTAACTCATATAATCTTCACAGTAATTCTGCATTGTATCTGTTAATCCCCTCTTCAGATGGAGGAACTGAAGCACAAAGAGGTTAGGTGCCCAAGAACCCTCAAGCACTGTGCTGTATGGTAGTGAGTGGCCGGGTTGGGGAGGGAGGCTGCTGGTTAAACAGGAGGGTCAGGGAAGGCTTTGCTGATGTGGTGACATTTATGCAGTGACCTGAAAGAAGTCAGGGAGGGAGCCTTGTGGACGAATAGCTGAGGG